>WNHD01000338.1:0-71713 GCA_011057455.1 Ganaspis sp. Gsp50
TATTTTTAAATTAATAGCAAGAGATTAACTAACGTTTTTAAAATTTTTGAACATTACTATGTTATTCTTTTTTTCTTCATTCCAAAATCCCCTTTTTATTGAAGAAAATCCTCTTTTTTAAAATTTAAAATCCCCTTTTGCACGTAAAATTGAACGAAAAAATGACTGTGATCCCTGATGACTTTTCGTGAGTATACAAGTATTTTGACGATAAATTACTCAAGCACCTTGAACTCTGAATTACAATAAAATCCGTATGTTATTTATATTTGTCCATAAATCTGTATATTTAATTAATAAGTACAAACTTTAATTTTCGCATCTTTCCAGATTTTTTTAGAAAACTTTCTTAGTTTTTCAGTAGTTGGTCTATTTTGAATAAAACAAGGTTTTGTGGTCTCTGAGATTAAAATTGATTTTAATTGATTACTATCAATTATATTATCAATTTAAAATAGAGAAAAAGATTCTTAAGGGAGGCTTTTTCAAAAACGAAAAACTGTTTTAAAAGAAGCAATTTTTAAATATTTCATGGTTCAGAATTTTTTCTCTCTACCAGGAGGAACCTGTAAGTTGTTACTGCAGTGCATCGCATACTGATAATAATTATTCTACCGACGAGCATGATTCAATTCGTGATTCCGCACATCGGCAACCTGCGCTGTCCTTTACACAAAAACTTGGTTTACATCAATCAGATTCTGGGGCAGACTTGTCTGAGTACCAAGACCATCAAGAAGCTAAAAATATCCAAAGTCTCTTTGAATCGTACAGTAAATCTGTAGGTACCAATGAAGAACCTTCAGCCGAATCTGAAGATGTTCTTGGTAAAAATAAAACAAGCTTAGATTTTCATTGCGAAACAATATCTAAAGAAACCGTTTTTACCGAAAAGGAAAATATTCCCTATAATCCTCTGTCTGTCAATATTTCTTATAAAGAACTGTCTATTACGAGTACTGATCTGTCTATTACGAATAATGATCTGTTTATTACGAGTAATGATCTGTCTGTTACGAATAATGATCTGTCTATTACGAATAATGATAATTTAAAGAGTAATTACGATAAAATAAATAAATGTGAAAGGAAGGGGTCAAATGCATTTAATCTTCATAACCCAGGAGAATGGAATATTGTAGAAGAATGTGATTTACTTAGTAAAAACAAAATGGATCTAGCTTGGGAAAGATATTGGTCCCAGTGCGGAGAATGCTTAATTTGGGCGTCCTGGTTTGAAAAATACGCAAATTACATTAATCCCGAATACTTGAATGAAAATCCAAAGACTACTGAGAATGTGGACGAGAAGGAGAAGTTTTTGGAACAAAACACTTGTTTCCCAAGTGAAGCTCACAGAAACTGCGTAATTGGTCGTTCGAATTTTGAAGGGATTTTTGGAAAAACTGATATGAATGAAATGAAAAAGAGTAGCAATTTTTCATTTGAGAATGTGACTAAACAGGATATCAATGAACGAGAAGCTGAAGAGAATAGGAAAAAAATAGGGAATCAACTTTCACCGGATGTGGGTGAGGGATGGAATCCTCTAAGTCCATTTAGTATAGAGGAAAGTTTCAATCAACCCAACGGAGAGGAAGAGAAACTTATTACCAGATGTGATTCGATTTGTGGATCAGTTACTAAAACTAACGCTACTTCCGATTCCATGACAAATGTCACTAAAATGACGTTGACCAGTTCAAGTTGTGATTCCGCTTCTACTCAATCTTCTAGCCTTATCAGCTCAACAATAAGTTCCAATGAAAGTAATGTTACCAGCAGTAGTTCCGATCTTGGTAACGATTACACCGTCGAAGATAATGATAAATATTGGCAGTATTTGTGGAAAGAAAATTTCCAAGATCAGTACCGAAAACAATATGAACAATTTGTGTTTAGATATAAAAAATCAGTCGAATGTAGCACTGATAAGTCTCATAATACAGAGGAAAATAAAGAGGATGTCTTGTTCACTGAATTAAAAAGTACAATAGATTGTAAATTAATTAAAAATAAAAGTCTGACGAAGAAAGCAACTGATGAGCCGCAAGTTCGTAAAGAAAATTCAAAGAAGAAGAAAATGATCATGGAATCTGTCGGTATGCTTATGCAAAATTTGACAATGAGTTCGGAACAGAATTCAAGTGCAAATAATGAAATTAAAGAGAAGGTGAAAAATGGCAATGAAGTTGCTCCAAGTGATACTGAAGTTCTGGTTGAGAACGGCGAAAATTATGTAGAAAAGTCATTAAAAATAAATGAGTTTAAAGATACTGGGAACGAAGAAAGACCAATTACTCTCAAACGCAGGTATTGTATATTTCTCAGTACTTTTTTATAGTAATTGAAACATATTTTATAATTTTATGTACATTTGTATGCTTACATTTTTTTAAAAAGGTACCTACATTTTTTTTACATGTCCAGGGTTTCTACAACTCTGGAAAACATGGAATTATCGTGGAATTTCATTATTCCTCATCGAATCATGGAAATTTCATGGAATTTTCAATCATATCATGGAAATTTATTTTTGTTATTTAATTTCTTTACTTTATGGTGTTTATTAAGATTTACCAAAATTTTACTTAAAAGTACTTTAAAATATTTTTAAATACTTTTCAATATTTCAAAAATTTAAGAAATAGTTAAAAATATTTAAATGTACTTAAAATTCGTCGACATCGACTTCTTCTGCGATTTGCAAACCGTTTTAATTAAAAAATTAATAACTTATTTTCTTTCTAAACGCTAGTATTGTTACAATTAAGTTAATATACTCCCTTAAACACCTTATTTTTAAGGTTTAAATTATTAAACTATGTACTTCTATACATATGTAAATTATAGTGCCCATAAATGGTTCTTTGAATCGAGGGCTATCTGTTTTCTTGCAAATAAAAAAAAGTTACTTTAAAATACTTCAAAATATTTAAAAATACTTAAAATATCTTTAAAATATTTCCAAATACTTCCCAATGATTCAAAATACTTTAAAATGCTTAAAAATACTTTAAAATACTTTAAAATACTTCAAAATATTTCAAAATACTTAAAATTTCTTTAAAATATTTCTAAATACTTTCCAATATTTAAAAATTTTAAGAAATACTTAAAAATATTTTAATGTACTTAAAATTACTTTAAAATATGTACTTCAAATTATTTAAAAATATGTACTTAAAATATCTTTAAAATATTGCCAAATACTTCCCAATGATTCAAAATACTTTAAAATACTTTAAAATACTTTAAAATACTTTAAAATACTTCAAAATATTTTAAAATACTTAAAATATCTTTAAAATATTTCCCAGTGATTCGAAATACCTTAAAATACTTCAAAATACTGCATAATACTTCAAAATACTGCAAAATATTTCAAAATACTTCAAATGTCTTTAAAATATTTCTAAATACTTTCCAATATTTCAAAATTTTAAGAAATACTTAAAAATATTGTAATGTACTTCAAATTACTTTAAAATACCTCAAACTAATTTAAAATACTTCAGACTGTTTCAAAGTAATTCAAAATACTTCAAAATATTTGAAAATACTTAAAATATCTTTAACATATTTCCGAATATTTCCCAATGATTCGAAATACCTTAAAATGCTTCAAAATACTTTAAAATATTTCAAAAGACTTAAAATGGCTATAAAATATTTCAAAATACTCCCCAATGCTACAAAATACTTTAAAATACTGCAAAATATGTAAAATGTAAAAAATATTTCAAAACACTTAAAACCAGTTTAAAATACATCAGACTAGTTCAAAATACTTAAAATTACATTAAAATATTTGCAAGTACTTCCGAATTCTTCAAAATATTTAAAAATACTTAACATTTCTTTAAAATATTTCAAAATATTTAAAACTAATTTCAAATACTCCAGATTACTTCAAAACATTTTAAGATACTTTAAAATATTTCAGAATACTTAAAATTACTTAAAATTTCTCCCAATAATACTTCCCAATACTTCAATATATTTTTAAAATCTCGTTTACAATACTTTAAAATATTTTTAAAAAAATTTAAAAATACTTAAAAATACTTAAAAATATTTAAATATACTTGAAATTATTTTAAAATATTTTAAAATACTTCAAAATTCTTTATATTGCTCTAAAATACTTCAAAATATTTCAAAGTAAGTATTTAAAAATATTAGTATTTTAAATATTAAATAAAATATATACAGATTTTAAAATTCTAATTTTTAAAAATATTTTAAAAGTATTAGGATACTTCAGACTACTTCAAAATCCTCTAAAAAATTTTGAAAATGCGTCCAAATATTTAAAAATGCTTCCAAGTATTTAAAAATACTTCCAAATATTTAAAAATGCTTCCAAATATTTAAAAATGCTTCAAAATATTTAAAAATACTTCAAGATATTTAAAAACACTTGAAAATATTTAAATTCGTTCTAAAATTAAAAATAATGATTTTGAGTGATTCAAACTCTATAAAAAATTATTTTTTCAAAAACCTTCATGATTTCAAAAGTAATTTAAATTCTTACAAAATATTGAAAAATTCATTTTTTAATGAAAAATGCATTAAAAAATATCATGGAAATTTTTCTATTTTTTTTTAATGGAAATCATGGGAAACTCATAAAATTTTGGGGAAAAAAATCTGTAGAAACCCTGATGTGTTTTTTGTCGTGATTCTAGATCTTCAATTTATTTTACTCGCTAATTACTTTACATGCATTTTACTTTTTTGTATCAGATACTTTTATATTCTCTTTCGACTCTTATTTTTAAAAAATAAGAGATAATAAAATAAGATTTTTCGTCTATTTAGAAGAAAAAGGTATTTAAAATATTGTTATTGAAAATTTGTTTTAGTCATGAAGCAGACGACACTGGAGAAGGTTTAGAAACGGTAAAAAAAGCCTTTTTGTTAATGGGATATACATTTAACGAAGAGCACAAGAAAAATAAACTCCAGGGAGAAGTGATATATAGAAAAAAGAACATCAGATTGCAAAATAGACAACTGAAAATGAAACTAAGTCGACCTAAACCTCTTAATAAACATACTTATTTTAACGACAATGGAGAAGAAATAGTTAATACACCTAATGAGGTAAATTTTTCCTATTCATTAACATTCTTTTAAGTCCCAGTTTTATAACGAAAATCTTATTTTCGTAAATTGCAAACATCAGTTTGAAATTATGAAAAAGATAAATTAAAAGATTAAAAGATAAAAAGATAAATAAAAAAAAATAAATTATAAGAATGAAAAACGATACTTTCAGACGACTGGAAATTTATTTAAAAAATAAAAAAAAAGTTAAATATAACAAATAAAATAAATATAATAAAATGAAATAAAATAAAAAATAAAATAAAATATCATTTGAAAAATTGAAAACTAAAAGAAATTTAGCTATCAATTTTTGATTGAATTATCAGAAGAGAAGAAATTAAATTCCAAACTTAATAATTCTATTTTTAAATTCGAAAACGAGTTAAAAAATTTATAAAGAAAACAAATTAAGAGTTAATAAAGTTCATAATTTTCAGGTAAAGGCTGATGTAGAACTACAATCTTCCGAAAAAGATTCCTTGACAAACGCCCAATTTACTTCTAGTTCTGATGAAGACTGTGAATCAATGCATACATCAAAATTAAATTCAAAACGAATCCTTTTAAATAAGTCCAATGCGTGTTTTGTGGACTCGAAACCGAGTAGACAAGATGGTTGTGACAATAATACTTTCAGTATTGAAAACAACGAGGAAGTGAAGCTTCTAAATGCAAATTTGAGTAGTGAAATAATTAGCATTAATAAAATCGTCAAATCTCATCAACTTCGAACTGGCGAAATGATAATTTCCAATGTTCAAGAAATTTGTGATATCGAAAGAGTTGAAGATAAAACTGAACAGGAAAGTGCTTCAGTTTCAAAATTATCAGATGACGAAAGTACTAAGAAAACACAGAAAAAGAAAAAACGCAAGCAAAATAAAAGAAATAATCTTCCTGCAGAAGTTGATGGAGACTCGACTCTTATGAAATATTGGCTTAAAAGATATCGACTGTTTTCTAAATTTGATCAAGGGATTAAATTAGATCGAGGTAAAGATACGTTGATGAAATCCAAGATAATATAAAAATCTGTTTGCTTGGCTTGCTGAATTATTTTTACAATCGTCTTAAAAATAAAATCGTACTAATCGTACTTAAAATTATTTTAGTTTAGTTTATTGCATGTAAACGGCCTGTAAACGGCATGTAAATTTTATTTTTATTGTTTGCTATTGTTGTTTATTTGTATTTTATGTAAAAGAGAAAAATGTTTAATTAAAAATTTACTTTTACAGAAAGTTGGTTTTCCGTCACTCCAGAAAAAATAGCACAACATATCGCGGAAAGATGTAAATGTGATACAATTATAGATGCATTTTGTGGCGCAGGGGGAAATTCCATTCAGTTTGCATTTACTTGCGAAAAAGGTAAATTACTTATTAATTTTGTCAAATAAAATTTCTTAATTTTAAAGTAATCTGGAATTTTCTCTTTGAATTATATTTTCTTAAATTCTTTTTTTTCAATCTTTTTTTCAATCTTTTTTCAATCTTCTTTTCAATCTTTTTTTCAATCTTCTTTTCAGCCTTCTTTTCAATCTTTTTTTCAATCTTCTTTTCTTTTTTTATGAATTGGACTGTAACTAATTATTATGTGATTATATAATTTTAAGTTCTTTTTAAAAATTAATATACACACTTTGGATTTTTTATTTGTTTTCTTAAATAACTTGTTCCAATAAAAAAAAACAATAAAAAAATAAACGCTGGATGTTTTATTTATGTTTTCTTAAACAACTTGTTTCAGTTTTAGCAATAGATATTGATCCCCTGAAAATAGAATTAGCTCGTAATAACGCAAGAGTTTATGGCGTGGAAGATAGAATAGAATTTATCGTCGGAGATTTCTTTCATTTAGCACCAAAGTTATTTGCTGACGTCATTTTCCTGAGCCCACCCTGGGGAGGACCAAATTATGCCAAAAATGACACTTTTGATCTTAATAATATTATGTTTCCCAAAGGAGGAATGGAATTATTCAACGTAGCAAAGCAAATTTCCAATCATATTGCATATTTTCTTCCTAGAAATGTGGATACTATGCAAGTTAGTATTTATGAAACAAAAGACAGGTTTTTTACCTTTAATTAAATAATTTAACAATTAAAATTTTAAGTAAAATTGATTTGTTTAATTTTAATTAAAATTGATTTGTTTACTTTTAATTAAAATTGATTTGTTTAATTTTAATTAAAATTGATTTGTCTACTTTTAATTAAAATTGATTTGTTTACTTTTAATTAAAATTGATTTGTTTACTTTTAATTAAAATTGATTTGTTTAATTTTAATTTGTCAATTATTTTGCAAGAAAGTTGTATTATAATTTTTTTTGTTTTGTAGCTTGCAATGCTGGCTGGAATAGGATCTGCAGTCGAAATTGAGCAAAATTTTCTGGACAGAAAATTGATAGCTCTGACAGCTTATTATGGAGAACTCCCGCAAGGCTGCTGACAAGAAATTCATAATATGTAAAATTAAATTGCCATTTCACTGTCCATTTAACTAGTTATACTTGTAAATAATAATTTTAATTAATTTGTGTATGTGGCGTAAAGGTTGTAATATTATCTAAAGTGTAATCCAAGTTTTGTTTCAAATGTAATGTTTCTTGAAAATAATTTTTCAAAAGTTAAATTTTTAAAAATTTAGATTACCTAAATTTAGACTACATAATTTGCTTTCTAAACTTGATGGATACAATTTATTTTCTTTACATGATTTATTTTCTTTCATTTTTCAATGAACATTTTTTATAAGAAAGAAATTCTTTGTTAATACAAAGAATTACATTAATTATACATAAAATTTGATTTCAAATATAAACTTTTCTCAAAATTCGAAAGGAAAATTTCGAAATTAAAATTTTGAATGCATTTTTTGAAAATGCATTATGTTTTGTTGTAGAATTATCATTTCTTTGTCACGAAAGTTATGTTTACACTTTATAATTTCAATTTGTTAATAAATTTGTCTAAAAGAATGTTTACGTGAATGAGTTTTTTTAACATGTAAACCACACATTTTTGTAAAATGAATAAAAAATTTTTTTCTGAAAATTAATTTCTGTGTTGAATTTTAGTAGAAAAATTTAAAAGCTAAGAAACTGTTAAAGTTTCGACAAAGTCTGTTTGATAGAAAATATCAGGAGTATGGTACAGGTGAAGATTTTTTTATAACAACTGATAAATAATCAACAATTTTGTACATTTATTTTACAAAAAGAGAAAGATTAAATTTTTACATAAACTTTCAAGCACGCATAATTCAAATATTTACATACATTTCACATATTTCATACTTACATTAACAATCATAACTAGAAATCAAGCCATTTGGAAATCTATGATATTTAAATTTAATAAGCATTGTTTCTATAAATTAATTATTTTTCTTTATAAACAATTAAAAAAACGCAAAAACTAAGTTTTCGATACACATAAATTTTCGAAAAATTTTCCAATAAAAGTTAGCATGTACATATCAAAAATAAAATTAAAACTTCCATAAAATTAGTTCGTTTCATAAGACGACATAAATTGATTATAGAGTATAATACATTTTTCAATTTTTCTCATTCCAAACTATTAAACCACAAGTTAAGTTAGTATAAAAAATGAGATGATAAAATGATAAAATTGATAAAAAAAAGTGAAATGATAAAATTGATAAAAAAAAAAGGAAAATGATAAAATTTATAAAAGAAAATTAAATAATAAAATGATAAAATTTATAAAAAAAAAATGATATAATTTACACAAGTTTTACAATGACAATTGCTTTTTATGGATTTTGTTAAATAAAAGTTGATTCGCATTCATCCCCCTTGAGAGTCTATTTTATAATTTCAAGTCCTTATAAAAAAAACTAATAACAGCTATTTTCGTCAACTGAATTTGTTGATCTTTGTTATTATGACTTATACAGAAGAAAATCTTTTAATGTCTTCGGTAATGGAAGAGAATTAACAGCAGTTCTTTGCGTATATTGTAGAATGGCGTCACGACAGGCTCCTTGTAATGTGGATACTAAAGAAAAAACTCAAGATTATCCTCAACAGAAAATAATTAATTCTAGTAAAATATTTTTTCTGGACATTAATTATTGATATATTGAATTAATTTTATTAACAATTTTTTCCCAAATTTTTTTCAATTCCTTTTAATTATAAATTTAAAAAAATTATCAGTTTAATTATGATTAAATTAGTTTTTATGAATGATTAAATTAAAATAGCAATTTATATCCAAAGATGTTCGATGTTGTTTAAAATATTCTATCTATAATAAACGAATGCAAATATTAATTACCTTTGCTCTTGATATAAAATTTACAAAAAGAAAGGTATTTACACACTATTTTATTCAATTTTACTATTTTACACTCCAATTTTTAAAACACACAAAATAAATTTTACAGTAAATAAAAGAAAATTTGTTACTTACGACCATATAACTGAACTATTCGAACTTGTTTCGTTGTACCATAAACATCTACTATCGCATGTAAAGGTCCAGCTTTGTATGGGATGTCTTTTTGACAGACTCCTTGATCTTCGCCATTAATAATAAAATGCATTTCTGCTTTGTCTGAACCAGCCTGTGGCACATACATTACTCCTATTCGACTTCCTGTATCCGTTGGTAGTATATTTTGCGAACAACCAACTGTGTTTGGTCTGCAAATAAAAAGTCATTCTCAAAACCAAGAAAACTTTCATCACAAAATGTTAATAAAAAGAAACCTCTAGTGTCGAAAATGATAATAAAAATTAATAACTATTAACAATTAATAATACTTATAAGACCGCAATTGTAATAAATACCTGAGAGTACTGTAAGGAATAATACCACGAGAAGTATGAACATTTACACCATCGGTAACAAGTTTCTTGTCTTTTGCTGGAATTCCATTACCTGTTAAAAGATTTATTTTTTACACGATCTTAATAAAAATGCAAGTAAACGAAATAACAATAATAAATAACAAATTTGACAATATCTCACCATAGGTAGCACCTCCGATGCCTTCAAAACTGTCCCATATACTACGACTTTTGGTAATCGCAAAAACCCAACTGTGACCTGATTTTACCAAATTTGGTACAGCCCACTGTGGTAAACCTTCGTCGTTTCCCTTCGTTATATCCATTTGTGTTAAACCAAGTCTCATGTGTCCACTCCATCCTCTTTCATCCTTTTCAATTTCCAGTAAAAATATTTCTCCAGGTTGAAGCGGTTTCTCGCTAAATGTCAACGCATTTGCAAAGCTGGCTTTTCGATAAGCAACTGTATTGTCATCCCATAAAATAATATTCTCTCCGTGTTTAGGATGAAACCTAGTAATAATCCTCTTCGATTTTTCTGACATGATGAGTTTTCAGTTAGATATTATAGTATTTGAAATTTCTGTTTTTGTGAAACATTGAGGTTATATACTTCACTCGACTCTCATTTCAATTATTTTCAGTGTTCAGTGTACAATAAGTCACGCACGTATTTAAAATCGATACCGAAAAGTTAATTACAGAGAATGACTTCTTTTAAATCAATTTTACTCTAAAGAAATATTAATTTTAATTACTTTGTTAAACTCGAAAAAGTTAGGTACAACTGAACAATTTCTGTCGGAAGTTGGAAGTCGGAAGTTTGATTGCAACAATGTGAAACAACAATTTGATTCACAACAATGTGAAGCACACATAGTTTTTACGTAAATTACGTATAAAGCTAGTATCATATGCATTTTTGAAGTGCGGTTGGACAAGTTTTAACCTATGGATGCAAACGCAGATTAATTTCCCAACCTTGGTATTGATTTCAAAATGCGCCTTAAGGATGTATATTAAATAAATATGACATCCGGCAACGCGCATGCGCTACTGTCACGAAATATAAATTAGTCAAATATTAATAATTATACTATTCAATTAGTAATAATTGATGTAAAAGTTTAAATATAATTTCGAATTTAATTTTATCATTTATAATAATAATTAATTTTGTTTAGAAAATTGACCAAGTATTTGAATGAAAATCCTTTGAATGGAAATAAATCTTTTTAACATTAAAAGTTATTTAAGTTTTTATTTATTTCTTTTTCTTATTAATTCTATTAATAAGTTTCAGTAATAAGCATTTTTTCGAAATGTAAATAGAATGATCATAAAGAGAGAAAACTAAACAAATTATGGTTTGTACTAATTTTTATTTGACAAATAAAATGTATACATTACAAATGATCATTAAAGAATACGTGTCGTTACATGCGGGTTTGCAAATCTATATTTCTTAACTTCATCAAAAACAGCTCTATGTTTTTCGATTTCTATTTTATTTTACTTCGTAAACTCATTCTCTCTTTATCATTCTCTCACTTAGCAATTATGTAGGCGCACGCTTCAATATATTTTACCTTTAACTTTACACAAAGTTCATACAATGTGCATATGTATACGGAATTAAATTATAAAAAAAAGACAAACAAAAAGTAAAATGCATATGATCTTAACGTAAAAGCAAACTAATCAGTTATAATTACTATGCACTTCTCTTTTAACTGAGACTACAAAAAAAAATTTCAAAAAAAAAGAAAATCTTTTAGATAGCATCCTGAGAGCTAGTTTGTAAAATGTAAATGCCCTTTTTATGATTTGCCCTAAGGTAGTAAAATTTAAAAAATGTCAAAGGGGAAAAATTGCAAAATGCAATTACTATTCATTAGTTTCTTGTAGAAAAACGGAAATATAATCACTTAAGTAACTTATGTTTAAAGGATTTCGACTTTTGACTGTCACATGTATTGAAGGTATAAAAATCGTAGCGGAATTTTTTTCTTTTAGGTTCATGATTTATATAATCACTTTCATGTGTTCTCTAATTTTTAAAATCAACAAAAATTAGATTAAACATGAATTTGATTCCAGCATTAAAGGCTTTTTGTATTTAATACAATTTTAATTTCTTGGTGGGTCATAATCACTACTTAATTTACTCAAGGTCAATTACTTCTAAGTTCTAAAATACCGTGAGATATACACTCTACTCTTCATTACATGTAATGTATATAACGTTAATTTTAAGATGACAAAGAATTTTTCTCGAATATCTTTCCTTATAATACATCTTTAATTAGCTATACATTTTTAAATAATGACGCTAAAGATTCTATCTGAGAGAGGAGTTTTATTAGTATATTTCTTTGAATAATGATTATGAAATTATTAATTTTTATTACAATGATTAAAATCTGCGATTAGTAAAAATAATACAATAAGATAATAATAAGAGGAGAGAAAGACACGTTACTTTCTATGTACAGTTTTATAATTTCTCTCAATTAGTCTTTAATCATTTTTACTCCATTTTGTACTTCTTTTTTTCTTCAACTCCAATTAGTTATGAATTGTTTTAAATTTGGAGCTAGAGTGCATACAATTCTCGATATTCAAAAAGCTTTACAAACAATTTTGAAATAAATATGCATCAGGAGATTTTGTTAATTTTAAACAGTATGTAAATATTTTAAATAAAGCAATCATGATTTAATCAAAGTAGTAAAAATTTTACCAAAATAAACGATTAACCAAAGTAGTAAAAATTTTACCAAAGTAAACGATTAACCAAAGCAGTAAAAATCTTACCAAAAGGTAAACGATCAATCAAAGTAATATGCGATCCAAGAAATGTTTAATTATAGTAGTAAAAATCTTAACAAAGTAGAAAAATTTAAACAAAATCTATTATTTCAGAAAATTTCCCTCATCATTAATAATTAAAAAAAAAGTATAAGGAAAAATATTTATCTTCTACATAGACGTCATTTTTGGACTTTTCTACTTAAACCAGGGTGACAGACAATAAAAAGTGAACAACAAACTAAACTAATTGGTTTCCCGTTGTATCAGTCACATCTGATACATAAAAAGATAATCAGTATTTTATAAATTACAATCCTACTGATATTATCTTTTTAAAATGTTTTCGATTTTTAATATCATTGATTGTTAACAATAATGTTTACTTTTTTTTTTGGAAAAACTTAAAGATTTATCTCGCACATCTAATTTTACGTACACAAATGTGTACAAAATGCACACAGATATGCCTTTCATCGTCTTATTGTTAATCTTGTAGTTCTTTTTCTTTATGTCGAATATGAAATAAAACTTTCAAAAATGTTTTATAAACGCGTCTTTGGCTCCCGCATGCCAGACCATTCGTCTCCTTTAGTAGTTTTCCGCATTCTCATGGACACTGAAAACAAAACACAAATATATTAGACAACTCCTTTTCCTATAAAACCAAAAGTTATTATCATGAATTTAATTCTAACAATTAAATAATTAATATAATATTATTTAATAACTAAAAATTACATTGAAAGAAGGAACTATAATAAATAAAATAAAAAAATATAATAAATAATAAATAAAATATATATTATTTTGGTTCTTCCATGCATACCCTTTTTCGGGTTTTTGCATATCTAATACCCTTCCCAAGTAAATAAAATATATATAATAAATATAATAAAAAATACAATAAATATAATAAATATAATAAAAAATACAATAAATATAATAAATTTTAAATAAATTATTACAATAAACTAAACTTGAATAAAATAAAGATAAGGGCCAAAAATTATTGGCTGAAACTTGTGACTACAGTTAACAAATTTTTTATTAATCCTTTATGTAAAAATGACAAAGATAAAAGAAAATGGTGAATAATGAATCAAATTCTAATTAATTAGATAGTAATCCTAGGATTTTCATTCCTTATAATTAAAATGAGATGGTTCAGTATAAATTCAGGCTGATAGTAATGCAGACGATTAGTAAGATGAAGAACGATGCATCGATGATTGAACAAATCGCAGCAGGGATGATGTTAGTTCCAAAAGCATGTTTCAGAAGCCGACGTTTATAAGCACCTTTGTAGGATGATTAGTGATTTTTTGTTACATCAAAGTAGAACAACAAAATCACTAGTCTTCCATACAACGGGACTAATTTCTCCCTCAAATTACACTAGGTGCCTCCTTTCCTCGTCTTCTTTGCCATTTTCCTCCACCATTCGCAAGTATTAATAATTTCCATTAAAAAAAAAAAGAAAATCAAAATATTTCGAGCAGTTAGTAGAAATAAATTAGTGAGTTTGCGTGAAGGATGAAATGATACATGTCTGACGAAAATGCTAGATTTCAAGAAGATCGCTACCGACAAGAAATTACAAGAATTTAGAAGAAATGTCAAGAATTTAGAAGAAATGACAAGAATTTACAAGAAATGAATTTCTCATTTTTAAGAAATCAACTTCTACTTTCTACATTAATTCAACTTTTGCATTAATTCAACTTTTACATTAATTCAACTTCTATATACTACATTAATTCAACTTCTATATTCTACACTAATTCAACTTTTCATTTCATTGATTCCTTTTCCTTTAATCCGAATTTGCAAAAGAATTGAATTATGTTTAAACTATAAAACAATCTTCTTGAAATTATCATTAATTTCATAACTGAAGCAAAGCATATGGTCAGCCTTTGTGCGTTTTAATTCAGAAACAAAAGCTTACAATTCATTAAACTTGTATAAAAGCTTTGGATTTTTGCACATTATTTTCATACAATTGTACAATTTAATTACCACACTCTCTTTTTAACTATTACATAATTTTTTAAATCAAAACGATGTTCAAGTTAATTATATTTATCATGATTACGAAACCAGGGCAAAAGAATTATAGTACAAAGTTGGAAGTTTTTTTATAATCTTGAATAATAAAACTGAAAAAACTGAACAAATTGACCTTAGACGATAAAAAAATTATTTTAAGATACATAAATAATGAATTAAACATAAGAATAAAATTACAAAACGAAATTACATTCTTCGCTGGCATAAATAATTGATAAATGGCATATAACGAATTATATAATAATTAAATAGAAGATATTTATCAAAAAATACTATTAACCAGCGCAACCAATATTACTAATTACAAATTTATTATTAATTGCAAATTTATTGTTATTAATTGCAAATTTATTATTATTAATTAAAAATTAATTAAAAATATTGCTTCCTTACAGATAAAAGTCTTTCATGTGTATAATATTTGAATACTTTTTTCAGAATCGTAAACAGCTAGACTTGTTTAACGGTTTGAATAGAATATAAAACCGACGATAATTTTACAAAATTGCGTTGAGAATTACAGTATAGTTTATAAGAAAAAGCGTACATGAATGATTAACTTTGTAGATGATATGTTAATTTAATGTTTTAGTTTAATCATTAAACAAATTAGGGAGAAAATATGCAAATGTTAAATTACCTTTGCTGCAGAAGGTACTGAGCCATTTGTATTTGGTTCGGTAATCCGGTAATGGTAATAATACGGTCATTACTTCCAGGCAAAGGTTCATCAATGGTGATGGCAGCTGAACTATCTGATCTGATTTTACGAATTCTTGCTCCTCCTTTACCAATTATGGCTCCTGCCAACTAAAAAAAACAATTCACTCGTTTATAAATCATGTACAGAAAAAGTCCAATGTACTTAATTGAAATCCCGTTAAAAAAATTAAGTTGCGATTAGATTATAATTAAATTACAAATAAGTTACAAATAAGTTACAATTAAGTTACAAATAAATTACAAATAAGTTACAATTAAGTTACAAATAAATTACAAATAAGTTACAATTAAGTTTCAAATAAGTTACAATTAAGTTACAAATAAATTACAATTAAGTTACATTAAATACCAAATCTTTTCCATTAGAAGATTGTTAAAAAAAGTTTCACATTTTTAATTAAGTTACAAAACATGCGGCAAAGAAAAATATACTTTTACTTTTCCTTTAATTTAAAAAAATGCTTACTTCTTTGGGAATTGTAACTTGTGTGCTTGTTTTATTTCCACCGGACATATTTCCTTGATTTCCTCCCATTCCGGGTCCTCCCATTCCAGAATTTCCACCCATTCCATTTGAACCTCCGCCTTGCATTCCTCCCCAACCATTATCTAAACAAATAAACGAAATCAGCACTGTTAAAAGCACAATGTAATAAAAGTATTAAACATAAAAAATGAAGATATAAAAAATCGAGATAAAGAAAATACTTACAAAAATGAAGATAAAGAAAATAGAGATACAAAAATGTAGATAAAGAAAAAGGAAACTAAAAAATGGAGATAAAGAAAATGAAGATAATAAATAAATAAATAAAAAAACTTAATTATCGAAAGTAATAATAAAGAAATATAACAATTAACTGGACAGTAATTGATAAATGCAACAATGCAACCTAAAATAATGAATCAACATTGCAACTTAAAATAATGAATCAACAATACAACTTAAAATAATGAATCAACAATACAACTTAAAATAACAAATTCACATTATAATAAAATAATGTGAATTCGTTATTTTAAGTTATTATTTAAAAATATCCGGTAGAATGTGTCCTTACTAGGTTTGCCGTTGAAGTTTCCGCCGCCGAAAGGTGGGCCTCCTCTGCTTCCGTTGTATCCTCCACGGCCTCCTTCGTAATTTCCGCCGCCTCCAGAGCCACCTCCTCCGCGGGAATTTCCACCATAATTACGATCAGGAGGTCCGGACATTCCACCTCCACGTGGTCCACCTCTGGATGGTGGGAATCCACGATTCATTTCTGGCATTCCGCCACCTCTTCCATCTCTACGGGGTCCCATTCCACCACCATCGCCTCTACCGCCACCACCGCCGCCGCCTCCACCTCCGCGGCCCATTCCGCCAAATCCGCCAGATTTGCCTTGATTTCCCTCTGCGTTTCCGTAGCCACCATATTCATCTGCATAATAGTCGTCATAATTATGTGGATCGTAGGGATTGTTCACACCCTTCAGTGGAGACTAAAAAATAAAGAAAATTATTATTATAAAATATTGGTCATCATCATCATCATTCAATATGAATTTAGAAATTTCATCAATAAATTATTCTGGTAATAATAAATTACTCTGGTAATAATACATTATTCGGGTAATAATAAATTATTCTGGCAATAATAAACTATACTGGTAATAATAAATTATTCTGGTAATAATAAACTATACTGGTAATAATAAATTATTCTGTTAATAATAAATTATTCTGTTAATAATAATTTACTCCGATAATAATAAATTATTAAATTATCTATTCTACAATAATTCAAATATCAACAGAGTTTGATTTTACAACAATAAAGTTTTGATTTTTAAGCCAACACTCAAATTTAGTAGAAAATAGTTTTGCAAACTCGTTAATATTTTGCACATTATTGACTTTAATTATTCAAGACAAGTTCTTCGATTGAAGACGCTTTTTCATTGTTTTATTACATCAATTACAAACTTACAGTTTTGATTGTAGCGATGAGTTCACGAATGCATTCCATGCAAGTGTCAGGTTTACCACAAATACTTATTAGCCGGTCTGTACTATGTGGACAACAGTTGGAGTATATTTTAATTCTAGCTCCAGTTTTCTGTAACAAAAAGGAAAAAACTCTCATTAGCATATATTCAGCAAATTATAGAAAATCGATCATTTTCAAATATATAAATAATTAAAAAAAAAAACAATTCATAAATTTGGACCTACATTGTTCAAAGGTTTTGAAATTAATAAATTTATCATATTTTTTAAATTTCACTTGCTAATTTATAAATAATAATATAATAATAATTAATAGTATAATAGTAATTAATAGTATAATAATAATTAATAGTATAATAGTAATTAATAGTATAATAATAATAATTAATAGAATAATAGTAATTAATAGTATAATAATAATTAATGGTATAATAGTAATTAATAGTATAATAGTAATTAATAGTATAATAGTAATTAATAGTATAATAATAATTAATAGTATAATAGTAATTAATAGTATAATAAATGATATAATAATAATTAATTGTATAATAATAATTAATAGTACAATAATAATTAATAATATAATAATAATTAATAAACATTCAAAAAATTTGGAATTTGAATGCACTGATATTTTTAAATATTTTTACAAAACTCTAATTCAGGAGATTATACATGCCGATAATCCAAAACATTCAATTTCCATTACCAAGTTAGAAACAACATGAAGTTTCGATGCTACGGGATGTCTGATTCAGAAACGCTTGAATAGGGGTGCGGTTACTTTGATCTGAATAATTAAACGACACGGTTTCTACACCAAACAATATACTTTACTTTGAGTACTTGTTTTAGAATTCAATAAATTTAATGCCATGAATTGTCTATTTAACATATAATCAATATTTTCTCCCTCAACGACCCAAATTATTCCAATTTGATCAAAATTGTTCCAATTTTCCAGAAAAGATAAATTTAAATATAAAAATTTCAGATTAAACGAACACTGTAGTGTATACTTGTAAAAAAAAATATATATAATACATATAAATTTATTACATGTAAAATTAGTTTTAAAATTCACAAAAACGCGGCACATAAATTTAATTTATACTCTGTTTTTGCTTCCTCACAGGGAAGCATTGTAATCGTGTCGATTACAAAGAATTAATTAAAAAAAAAATCAAAAAGATTTTTTGAAAAAAGATCTTTTGAAAAAAATATTTTTTCAAAAAAAGTTTGTTCAAAACTCTTTTGAAAAACACATTTTTTCAAAAAAAGTTTTTTCAAAACTCTTTTGAAAAATAGTATAACAAAATTCTGAAAATAACAGAATATCCTTGCAGAATAACACAGTGATTAAACCAAGATAAGATACCAGTTTAATATTTATATTTTATTAATATTTAATATAAATACGTTTTTACTGATAAAATCAAAATATTTACGAAATTTGTATTTCTATCGCATAAACGAAAAACATATTGACACGAAGTTAAATTCGATAAAGTGCAAATCACGATTCGAATTCTATGAATTTTCATGAAACCTAGAAATAATTTTCAACGACAAGAAAGCAAGTCATTTACAATTGGAAGACAATCGACTAAAGTTACTTGACTCGTATTTAACAAAAAATCCTAATTTTTTAAAATTCTTAAAAGTTTAGAAAAAGAAAACACTTTTAAAAAAGTATTCCTAGTAATAAAAACATGCATTAAAACTAAAATCCTCCAAAACTTCGTCAATTAAAAAAATAATCAAAAAAATTTCAAGTTCAAAAAAAATTTGTCAAGTGCTAAAAAACCATTTCGGTTCTGAAAAACAAACTTTAAAATATAGTGTTCCTTTAGACGGACAAATTATTGGAACAAAACCCTTGGATATTTATAAAACTTCAACCAGGTGAGAATATATTTTTGCCTTTTCACAAATGCAAATTACTGTACTTTGTTCAGTATCAAGAAAATAGTCCATTTTTTAAGATTCATTTAAAAAATTCATGAAAATGGACAAAAGAATCGTAATTTATGGATAAACGATTTTTATAAAATTAAATAATTTTAGAAAATAAAATTAAGTTTATTCAAGTTTATTCAATCATATAAACCATTCTAAAATTAAATAATTTTAGAAAATAGAAATAATTTTAAAAAATAGAAATAATTTTAGAAAATAGAAATAATTTTAGAAAATAGGAATAGTTTTAGAAAATAGAAATAATTTTAGAAAATAGAAATAATTTTAGAAAATAGGAATAATTTTAGAAAATAGGAATAGTTTTAGAAAATAGAAATAATTTTGGAAAATAGGAATAGTTTTAGAAAATAGAAATAGTTTTAGAAAATAGAAATAATGTTAGAAAATAGAAATAATTTTAGAAAAATTGACAGTAAATATAAAATAATAGTAAACATTTAAAATAACATTTCTCTTATTGAAACAAATTAAAACAAAACAAAAACAAAACAAAAATCTCATATAGATAGGAATGAAAATATTCCTTAAAAGTTAAAGAAAGTTTTTTTTTATTAAAAAAAGTTCTTTTTACTAAAGAAAGTTAATTTCTTGAATTTTAAAGAACATATTAATTTTTTTAATAATCAATAAATTGAACCTATCACTAGTAATATCGAACAAATAATGATTTTAAAAATTAATTTCAGAAAGTGCTGGTGAAATGTCGAAAATATATTCTCTAGAAGAGGTTTCTAAGCACAATCACAGCAAGGATTTGTGGATAGTGATACATGGCAGTGTTTACGACTTGACAAAATTCCTTGACGAGCATCCAGGAGGCGAGGAAGTTCTCATTAACCTGGCTGGCCAGGATGGATCGCAATGTTTCGACGACATTGGTCATTCTTATGAAGCTATAACACTACGAGAGTCTTTTAAAATTGGAGAAGTCTCCGGAGTGCCAATTGAGAAATTAGAAACGAACAAAATACCCTCATCAGAGTCTCCTATTGAGGAAGTTGATGATTGGAAATACGAGGAACCTAAAACCGAATCTTCGCCCTATTTCTCAATTTTCATCGGTCTCGGTATTCTCATTTATGGAATAATATTCTATCGCTTTTGGTCTTAAATCACAAATATTTATAGTCGTCATAAAATATATATTTTTAATATTGTTAATATAAATTTAAATTAGTTTGTTTGTTTATTTTTCTCCATTGTACACTTCAATAAGTTTTACAATTATTTCCACAATAAAAACATTGGTTAGATTTTTAAGAACTAATAAGATTAAAGTTAATGCGCAATTATAAATTTAAATTATTATTTATAATATAAATTTTAAATTATATTGAATTTCTCCTTTATTGTTATATTAATTGTTAATATTACATCTAAATTTAATGTAAATAAAAGTTTAAAGTAACTTTTTTCTAAAAACTCCAATATTGTTTTTATTTAACTATCGATTGCAAAAGGATATCATGCCAATAATTACATTTTAATAAATTTCATTTAACATCGACCATTTTCCTGTTTCTAATATTGTATATTTTTTATTTTTTTTTCTTATTTATTTTACTCCTCTTATTTCACTTTTTTAAATCTATTACATATGTATGTATTATTATATACTATTATATTATACGTATTATATACAACATATGTATTTATTATTTATTTTTCTAGATATTTTTTTTACACATTTTCTAATATTTGCTCGTTTATATGAGAAATAAAATATTTGTTTTAACATTCTCGATATCGATTCCACCAAAGGAAACTTTTATAATTTTTATTTTCTGATTTTATCCAATTTATAAATAAAATAAATTCTTTAAATTAATTTGACAGTATACAAATTTAAAGTAGCGGAAAAGTAAACACGTGGCAACTACTGTTTTCTGCATTTAAATAGAAGTTTCATCGTCAGTGAGTTAATTTGTAATGATGTATCACGTCATCATGACTCGTTTATTTCAGCAAGTATTATTTCATGTCTGCTATGAAGAGACGACTACAACACTTATAACACGATTAATGCACTGCTTGATACAAAGTACTTTTTTCATAAATATTTTATTTTATTTCATTGAAATTTAATTATTTATTTTGTATTATTTTGTATTGTTTTGTATTATTTTGGATTATTTTGTATTATTTTGTATTATTTTGTATTATTTTGTATTATTTGCTTCCTTATAGAGGAAGCATTATTTTTATTATTTTTTATTATTCTTTTCTTCAATAATTAAATAAATATAATTTGTTTTCCTACAAATTTCTTTTTAAAAGCAATTATTTTTTTTATATAATTGTTCATTAACATAAAACTAAAAAAAACAATAACTCAAAAATGTTTAAATTAAATTAACTACTTCTTAACTGCACAAACGATTTATCAATTTAAAATAAAATTAAATAAAGAAAGTTGATAATTTTTCTTAAAGAGAATAACTGTGAAATAAATAGTAAAAATGATTCCAATCAACAATAATCGTTTATCACAAAAAACACCGATAAAAAATAAAAAAAATCCAATATAAAAATGGATAATTGTAGATAAAAATGGATAAATGTAGATAAAAATTGACAAATCTAACAATATTGATAAGGATATCTAATTATCGATTTAAATACAAATACATAATTTCGGATTCGCCATTTCGAAATATAAATACAATTACAAATGCAAATTACAAATACAATTAAAAATACAAATTACAAATACAATTACAAATTACAAATACAATTACGATTTAAAACAAGAACTATTAATCTTAAATTCAAAATTTAAATCCCAATTCAAGAACTGATAATACTAGGCAAAAATTATAATTCCATTTCGTCTTTTCGAGTGAGAAGAACATCAGCAATAAACGTGAAAAAAAAATACCAACGATTGAGGTAAACAAAAATCAATCTACTTTCTATACACATAGACGATAAGTTGAAATTCTTGTTTAACTTTTAGAAAACAGGCTTTGCATGAGCTTTGAAAATTCCATCAATGGACGACCTTCGTTTATGCACAAGTCTCTGTATCTGAGCAGAAGAGTGAACATGATAAGTGAACCAGACAAGAGTAGGGGCCACGACAAAAAAGAAGGATAAATCTACATCATCATTCTCAGTCAGTGCATATGCGCAAAAGATTCTGTATACATTCCTCTCACTGGCTTTAAAACACTTTACCAAAATACTCTTTTCAATTTCCTCTAAATTACAAAACAGTTCAAAATCAAGTGAAACATTAAAGGAACATAAAAAAGGTGAGTCTCGTAAAAAGAAACAAGTAAATTTAAAAAACATTCCTCGCAAAATCTAGCAAAAAAGATAAACTTCGTTATTTTACTACGCACAATTTCGTTCTGCAATTTACAGCTAAAAATAAAGTTCCACCACCTAAACTACCAATTTACATTTTATTAAATGTTTTGATTTTATTTTCAAAATGTTTTCAAAATTCTGCAAAATTTTTTTACATTTATTATTTTTAAATTCAATCCTTTTTTCTTCTTTAACAATATTTATAATATAATATAATATAATATAATATAACAATATTTATATAATAAAAATCGACTTTTTCGGAAAAAGTATTTTTTAACATAAACTGACAATAAAGTGTAAATCGAGATTATTTACAAAAAGCAAACTTAGAATTTATTTTCCTTAATGCTACATTTACAATGTTTTACATCACAAATTAAAAGGCAAACTTATTATTATTTATAATATTGTAATATTACATTATAACTAAATTATTTATTGATGAAAGCAAATTGAATAATTTACTGAATAAAAAATTGCGAAAAATACTTCGCAATTGTAAGAATTTGTAAAATAACTCAGTGAAAAATATGATTTACTTAATAAAGACGACCTCTTTTCAAATGAGATTAGAGGCCAAAGATTATCAGAAAACAAATCTACTGACAATTGCAAACACGACTGCTTTTTTATACTTTATAATCACCTGTAAATGTTATAAAAGTTCCCAGTGAAAAACGAAACAAGAAATACATTTTATCAGAAAACTTGTAAAAATTACAATATTTACTTTTTAAAATAAAAAGTACCATATTTACTTTTCAAAATAAAAAGTACCATATTTACTTTTTAAAATAAAAAGTACCATATTTACTTTTTAACATAAGAAGTACCATATTTACTTTTTAAAATAGAAAGTACAATATTCACTTTTTAAAATAAAAAGTACTATATTTACTTTTTAACATAAAAAGTACCATATTTACTTTTTAAAATAAAGATCTTGATAAAGATTCATATAAAATTCATATAAAATTAAATAAAACCGTAAGAAAAATAAAAGAAAAAACTTCTAATTTTTAGTTAATTACAAAAAAACAAAATTGTAATATTCAAAAAAAATTTCGCACACTGATACGGATGCAATTTTCTTTGAAAATTATCTAGATTAGAAATGCCAGAAAATTTTTTTAATCACTTATAAGAAATTAAGAATTGGAATGGAAGAAAGTTTAAAATTACAATCAAAAAGAAAATTGCAATTGAAATCAAAAATTGAATTAAAATCCAAAATTGAGTTAAAATCCACAATTGAGTTAAAATCCAAAATTGAATTAAAATCCACAATTGATTTTAAATCCAAAATTGAATTAAAATCCAAAATTGAATTGAAACACAAAATTGAATTGAAATCCAAAATTGAATTAAAATCAACTGTATTGAAATTCAAATGCAAAATTGAAAACAAATTAAATTTACCAAAAAAAGATGAAAATGCGAACAATATCTCTTTTTGCATTCTCATTCTAAATCAATAATAAATTTTTTATTGCAGATTAATAAAGAGAATAAAGACGACAGAGAATGACTAAGCTAAAGCAATTCACGAGGGCAGAGATTAAAAATAGTGATATAAAGAAAAATACGTTAATTATAATACACGATAAAGTATACGACGTTCATCAATTTTTAAATGAGCATCCAGGTGGAGAAGAGATTTTGTTAGATCATCGTGGCAAGGATGCATCAGAGGATTTTGATGATGTAGGTCATTCCACTGATGCCTTTGAGTTAATGAACAAATATAGGGTAGGTGAATTAGCCGACAGTGATAAGACCAATTTACCACCAAAAGCTGGATGGGTAGCTGGTTATAATTCAAAAGAGCCCGAAAAACACGCTTCTGGACCCGGTTCACCATTTTATCTCTTTCTTATTGGTATTATAGGTGTTGTTCTTGCGCTAATGTACCTCAACGCATAAATTTAAAACAATTTAATCTATAAATAAAAAGAGACCTTTTTCATACAAGGTGATACGATATTTCTTGAAAATCAATTCAATAAAGCATTTCTTAATAACTTTTATACGACGCTTCCATAAATAAACAAATCAGACTAAAATAACATCAAAACAATACTTCCTTTGAGGAAGCAAAAAATACGTCATCGAGATTCCATCTTATTTAAAATGCACTTCCAAATTTGTGTGCGCTTCTTTTCTTGAAACTTTAATATCCTATTTTTAAAACTACGTTTAATATGAAAAACTGAATTTTGTGTTCAAAAGTATATTTTCTGTTCAAAAGTATATTTTGTGTTCAAAAGTATATTTTGTGTTCAAAAGTATATTTTATGTTCAAAAGTATATTTTGTGTTCAAAAGTATATTTTCTGTTCAAAACTGTATTTTATGTAAAAAACTTCAATATTGTATTTTTAAAACTGTATTTAATACTGTAAAACATTGTATGTGATTTTGTTAAAATGTAAATATAAATTATTTTTAATTTCAAATAAGCGCGATAAGTTTTGTTCGTCGAATCCTTTTTCTATTTGTAAGTAATTTTGTCGCTAGACTTAAGATAAACAATTAGCTATTTTGAATTGTACAAGCTTTTGTATTGATAGAGGATCAAATACAGGAACTTGGAATAATCATAAAGGGAATGAATGTTGAAAACAGATGGTTCAAATATTGGAAGGATATGCGGTCTTTCATTTTAACGAGTACCCTGTCAAAGAACCTGCAGCTGATATTCAAAAGAACAAATTCATCTGCGTAAGCGGAAGTCCAACTTCTTTGATAAAATAACAAGTCAAAAGAACCATGACAAGAATACAGAAATTACGAAATACTTTTAAAGAAAAGAACTCGTCAACTAAAAATGCAATTTTCAATTTATAATTTAAATTTCTAGGACTCGAAAAATCTGCAATTTAAATTCTAGCTCATTAAATTTTAATGAGCGAAAAAAATAATCATTCTTTAACAATGCAAAGGTAATAAAAAAATTTTGTAAGTTAAAAAATAACTTATTGAATCAACAAAAACAATTAAACAATATTTTTGATTAAAAACAAGCTTCCTCCACGAGAAAGCAAAAGCAAAATTTAAAAAATCAATCACTTGATAAAGAGAGAATAACAATTATTTAACAAAAAGAAAATACAAAATATTTAACAAAAAGCAAATAAAAATTATTTAAAAAAAAGAAAATAAAAATGATTTAACAAAACGCAAATAAAAATGATTTAACAAAACGCAAATAAAAATTATCTAACAAAAATAAAATAAAAATTATTTAACAAAAAGCAAATAAAAATGATTTAACAAAAAGAAAGTAAAAATGATTTAACAAAAAGAAAGTAAAAATGATTTAACAAAAAGCAAATAAAAATGATTTAACAAAAAGCAAATAGAAATTATTTAACAAAAAGAAAATAAAAATTATTCAACGAAAAGAAAATTACAAAAATAATTTATCAAAACGAAAGTTAAATTATGTAACAAAATAAAAAACGAAAATTACTCAGTAAAGAAAAATTATCAACAATTAATAAAAATCATTTAACAAAACAATGTTTTCCAAATGAAATAAAAATTCACAAAAGAACGATGTAAGAATAAAAAAAAGCGAATGTAATAGGGTTCCGTTTTACGGGTACGGAACCCTAAAAATGAATAAATAAAAAATAGTTATACATTTCTATTTCACGTATTTATAAATTCACAAAATGAATAAATAAGAAAAAGATACGACTACAAATAAACAAGAAACATAAACATTATTCATTTACAAATGAAATTAAAAAATAAAACAAGTACAAAAAATGCAAAGTACATATTAAATAAATTCAAAGTATTATAATTTTACAAAAATAATTAAGGCAAATTTCAATCAGACTCACTTGTTTTTAATGAAACAAGAATGTGATAAAATTGTAGATTCCATAATAATGCAAAAATTCCGTTCTCCTTGATTAAAAGTTGACAGTAAACGAACGCACAATTCGTTGTAACAGTTATTTAAAAACTAAGTCTCCGAGAAGTGGAAACGCTCACTTTTGTAGTCGACCAACAACTGAATCTTTTAAAAGCCCTTACCCCTTAGTGAAGTTAGGTCGCGCTCAAAACTTTCCTTTTCCTGTTTGCTTTATATATTCAATGGGAGGTGAACATATCCTTCTCCCTTCCTCTGAAAGAATCGACTTTCAACTCCACACGAACCCAACGTTTTTTTTTTTACTTTACTAACCCGCAAAAATGAAACAAACGCACCTTTGACTGATCCAATAACAAATAGTCTCCCATTTGAAAATTCAGATCCATTCAAATGGAATTCAAATTCAATTATAAAATTTAAAAACGATCCAAATTCAAGTACAATCCAAATCCAAACACAATTCAAATTCAAACACAATTCAAATTCAAACACAATCCAAATTAAAATATAATACAAATTAAAATATAACTCAAATTTAAATATAATACAAATTAAAATACAATACAAATTAAAATATAACTCAAATTAAAATATAATACAAATTAAAATATAATACAAATGCAAATATAATACAAATGCAAATATAATACAAATTAAAATACAAATATGTCTTTTAAAATTAAACTCTCTTGAAAAATTACATCTCTTATCCACGAACGTTACTACTAGAAATTTGGATTCTCAATTAACAAATGTTATTTATTAGTTCTTTGAAAAGGAAGTATTTTCATTTTATTATTAATAACCTGATGGTAATTTTCTTTCGACTGAAAATTCGAAAAATAATTCTAAATTTTCAATAAATTCTAAATGTCAACAACCAAAACTTCATAACCAATGGTACATTAAATGATAAATATAAAATAATAATTATAAATTATTTTAAATTAGAACTTGAAGAATTAGAATGAAAAAGACCCTATATGGAAATTTATAAATAATTATTAATAAATACAATAATTAAACACTTATTACTACATTAAATAATTTACCAATTAAATAATAACTAATAAACTAGATAATAAACTAACTAATAAACTAACTAATAAATAATAATTATATTTTATCTTGTTTTTCGACTAATTATATTTTATTGTGTACTTTTTTGTATCATTGTTCAATTAATGGTTTCTTAGAACCGCAGGACGTTATTTGAATAAATAAATAAAAAATAAATAAATAAAAAAAATAAATAAAAAACTAAATAAAAAAAAAATAAGTAAATGAAAAAAAAATAAAACGAAAAAAAATAAAATAAATAAAAAAATGAAAAAAATAAATAAATAAAAACAAGTTACATTTGATCACTTTCCATATTTTAGTTATTAAAAACAAAATAATTTACATTGAATTATAAAGAAAAACAAATCGCCCATTTTTAATACACTCATTATTAATGAGAATGTAATAAAAAAAAAAATAAAAACAATTTTCTAAATTCAACACAAATTCAAAAACGTGCACCCCCAGCAAATTACCGTTAAAACGTGAGATCATGATTAAATTGAACTACACCCTTTAAACTAAAATATATATTAAATTTGAAAATATATTAAATTTGAAAATATATTATAATCATCCGCTCTAGTTTTTCTCTTTCTCTTTTTGAAAGAGAAAATGTAGAAATAACGATAGAGAGAATTTTCCTGATTTGGAAGTAAGCGAAGGTGCTTATTTAGAAGGGAAGAGCAGCCGCGCCATCAGCGTCAGTGAGCGGCGTACACCTGGCATGGCAGCTGTTAAAAACCGACCATTACCTGATGTAGCACCTGTTCGAATTGCGTGCCATGCGGGCGAACCCTCGTAGCAACACATGTCGATGAAGGAAAAGTCCACCGACTTTCGCGTGACGAAACTCGGCTTTATAAATTTCAACTGATAAAAAAAGCCGCAACTCAAGAGACAGCCACGACATCTATATAGGACAACAATGTCAAGACTATCATCAAAAAGGACAATAGAAACTACGAAAAAGAAATTACAATTGACATTAAGAAAAAGGACAATAGAAACTAAGAAAAAAAATTACAATTGAAATTAAGAAAAAGGACGATAAAATTGTAACAATAAAATGTTGACAAACGACGAGAAATATTGAGAAGAAATATTAACAAAGGAGAAGACACATTAATAAAGGATAATAAATATTTGAAAAAGGATATTTGAAAAAGATATTTGAAAAGGATATTTAAAAGAAATATTTGAAAAAGATATTTGAAAAAGAATAACCAAAATTACGAAAAAGATAGAATTAAAAAAGAGGAATACTACAATTTTTATAAACCCATCAATTTACAATTTTTGCTAAGCAAAATTTAGTTTACGGTTTTTTTTAAATTCAATAATTTGGTCTTTTTAGAACACAGTAATTATTTACTGAATAAATTTACTAACAATTTTTTGTAAACTCAATAATTTAAACTTTTTCTGAACTCGATAATTAATTTCTTTCTGAGTATTTTAATTTACAATTGAGCGAATTAAAGAAGGGCAAATAATTTTCTTTGCATGTGAGAACGATGGCCCCTGTTCAGTGAAAAAGTAAATTCCGAATTTTTTGAAAATGAAAGTTTATAAATGCAATGCAAGACTCGACTTTTCTTGAAATATGAAATTTAATTCTTCACTGAAAAGAACCGTTCTTACGTTAAAAACAAAATTTGTCCTTTGATGCGGCAACTCAATTTTTCGACATTAAACGAATTTAATTTTTATGCAAACTAAATGCATAATTTCATGTCTTTTCTAAATTGCTTCATACAAATTAATTAATTATTACTTTTTAACTAAAGTTAATGCATTCAAAAAAATCCAAGAGAATCCAAAAAAGAAACAAAAATCTAAAAGAATCCAAAAAAGAAACAAAAATCTAAAAGAATCAGAAAAAAGAAACAAAAATCTAAAAGAATCAAAAAAAGAAACAAAAATCTAAAAGAATCAGAAAAAAGAAACAAAACTCTAAAAGAATCCAAAAAAGAAACAAAAATCTAAAAGAATAAAAAAAAAGAAACAAAAATCTAAAAGAATAAAAAGAATCCAAAATCAAATTAAAAAATGCCGAGTTTCGTAGAAATTAAATAAATTACGACAATGACTTGTTATTCTCTCTTTCTAAAACCGTACAAAAAACAAGATTGATAAAACCTTTTCCAAGAAGCGATGAATGGCAAATCAAAAAATACTAGGAAGACTCAATTCTCAGAGTACAATTCACGATTGATAAATCTTTAAAACCAATAAAGAGAGATTTATTAAAAAATATTCACGAGTTTCGTAATAAAATCGAAAGGTTATTCCACCCCAAAGTGAAAATACAAGGTAGAATCACTTTTTTAGCAAAAGAAGAAGTATTGTGCATAAAATCAATAAAGTCGCCTCTGACGGCTTCAAGTCGAATTAAATCAGCGTGGCGATGTCGCTGAATGGTAGAGGCCCTCTCACCCTTTTTCTCATACACTAGAATGTAACATTCAAGAATCATTCCTTCTTTTATAATCATATACTTCACCCTTTCATCGTCAATATTTAGTTTTAAATTCTGCTCCATTTGAGAATCTCTTCATTCCAAAAATGAAGTTGTCAAAAATAACCGCCGGCAAAAGCTATTTCCGTTTTATCGAAAAGTGAATAAAATTAACATTAAATTAAATTATTCGGTATAGAAATCTATTCAATTAACATCGAGTTTACTCAAGTGAATTTGAAAAACTTCCACTATTAACATTTGTCATTAATTTTAAAATAATTAAATTAAATTAAATATTAAATGAAATATTTGAATACAAAATGAAAACTTCCACTATGTATTAACATTTGTCATTAATTTTAAAATAATAATTAAATTACATGAAATATTAAATGAAATATTAAATAAAATATTTAAATATAAAATGAAAACTTCCACTATTAACATTTGTCATTAATTTTAAAATAATAATTAAATAAAATATTAAATAAGTTAAATAAAATGAATAAAAATTAAATAAAAAGTTAAATAAACAATGCTTCCCTATCAGGAAGCAAAAAATAAAACAAAATTAAATCAATTTTCCCTAACCAGAATGTAATATTATCGAATATTCGGCACTTTATGTCTAAAATTCAACGTCTTTGTTGAGAAAACATTAATTATAATTGATTTCTAGACAAATTAATCATTTTGACGATGTTTTAATTAATATAATGGCTCACCTCACGCAACTCCTTGATTTTGAGTCCACCTTTTCCAATAACGCATCCTGCTTGACTTTGATGAACAAGCATTCGAACATCGATCTCATCATTTCCGTGTCTCGTGCCATTCTGCAAAAGGATTAATTAATTTTTAAAAACAAGACTGATATACACAAATGTAGGTAAATTAAATCATTAATGTCAAACAAAAAAAGTTGAACACTTTTTTTATACAAATATAAGTTAAACATTTTCTTTATATACAAATAAAAGTTAAAAACTTCTTTTTATACAAAATTTAAACACTTTTCTTTTTTATACAAAAATGAATAATTAACACAGATCCGTCACATTAATTGCCAAACAAAATTCTTATTCTTCAAGCACTAATTTTATTTGTAATTTTAAATCGCAAATTTAAAAAAAAAACCAAAAATCAAAAACATAATTAAAGAACTTAATAATAATCTCACCTCTTCCAGATTGGGTACGATTTCATTTAAAACCTGAAGAACAGTCTCCAAATCTGAGCTGATAGTTAATACCCTAAAAGCAAAAAGATCGGGGGTTAAATCGTTTCTACAAAATTGAAAAGAGCATTATTGACGATTGAGTTATTGGAAAATGTGTTGCAATCGCATGGATTTCATATCCTCAACCGTTTCCACATTCCATCTGATAAATAAAACAAAATTTATAGTCATCGACTTTTTACAGCACCTAACATTTTATTTATTGGATTTTCGCGTAATCTAGTACAACTTGTCGATTTAAATAAAAAAAGCCAAGTGAAAACTCTTCACTTTTCTTTTTACATTTTTAAATTTCCCTACTGGTCTTGCACTTCAACAAATTTTAATAATTCTGAAAACACTTTCATTTCTTTCATTCTTTGTATTTCTTTAAAGATTATACATATTTTTTTATATTTAGATTTTAGACTTTTAAATTTAGATTTTTTTCATATTTTGATTTTTCTCATATTTTGATATTTTCATATTTAGATTTTTTTTCATATTCAGATTTTTTCATATTTAGGTTTTTCCATACATAGATTTTTTCATACAATTTAAATTTTTTTCATACAATTTAAATTTTTTTCATATATAGATTTTTTTCATATTTAGATTATTTTTCATATTTAGATTATTTTTCGCAAATTATTATTTACTCTTATCTTCAATCCTCAATTTTGAGTCCCTTTCGTATCACATTTATTTCTCAAAAATCGATTTCTCGTTCTACAAATCTTAATATTATCTAGATCAAATTATTTTAGTCTATTCGTTTATTTACACCAATAAACAAACAAATAAAAAATTGTTAAACATTTATTTCACGTCCTAAAAAAGACTCTTAACACTTTTCCACAAAAGAAATAAAAACTGAATCTTCTCTTTTCAATGTATTCTGCTTTTTTCACTTTTTAAGAAAAGAGCAGAATCGAATCAAAACTTTCTGAAACATATAATTCGGCTGATGGCCCAAAATCGTACTTACAGTTTTTCTTAATTATTTTTAAACGTGCAGCAGTCAGCGTAATTACACTTGTGATTACCAAAAGTGAAACATCAACTGTGATATTTTTCAAGGAGTTATATAGTGTAATTTCTTTTATTATGGCGTAATTAAGGCTAGTGAGGCTAAAATGTGAATTCGTGCACCGTGTCACCTTTGATTTAAAGAGTAGGTTAGTCAATTTTATATTCATTTTTGCTTTTTTTTTAATCACATATCTGGAGTGGTTAACCTTCTGAAGTTTGAAGAAATTCTTCTAAATTCTATCAACTGCTGGAAAAGTGATATAAATATTTAAACATGACATCTATTTAAACGAGCATTCTGTATCGCTTATTTTCTTATTTTGCACTAGTAATTCGTTTGGTTTGAAAAAAAAAACTATTATTGTGCGATGTGCAATGGTTTGTCTAAATTCCCAAGAAACTCGTTCAGAGCATGCATTTAATTTGCAAGAATAAAGAAATGCTCTAAATTTAGTGAGTACCGGATGTTCGAATAACAAAATTTAATTCGCCAAGCATTTTTCTTTGAAAAAACAACTTTTTTTGATACACGACTTTTTTAATAAACAGTTCTTTAATAAATAACTTTTAAATTTCTTTTCTACTATTTTACTTCTCTTTATATTATTTTATTTATTTATTTATATTTAGCTTAAAGGGCGTTATTTGTAAGCCCGTATATTGTTTAAAATAAATAAATATTATATTTTTCTTTATATTTCTTTTCTACTATTCTACTTCTCTTTATATTATTTATATTACTTTTCTTTATATTACTTTTCTTTATATTACTTTTCTACATTATAACTTACAAAATAATTATAAAATAAAACAAAAATTTACCATAAACCATTTTTAAAATAAAACATTTTAAGTACATTAAAAAAATCGGACAAATTTAATACTTCCTAATTATTGATGAGAATGCAAAAATTACAATATTCGAGAAAAACTGATAAAATACATAATTTTGAAAACGCATTGATTAAATGAATTGTGTGTATTAAATTTATTGAACAAACAACTCTTGAAATGCTGCAAATAAAAAAATTACAAAAAAAACAAATTTTGTATTTATTAACAAACTGAATCAAATTGAAAATACAAAAATGAAATTTTTTATTTGAAATTAAAAAAATCGCATATCGTAAAAAAGCGAAAGTATCATCATCGTTTCGTAAAATTAAAGCTCAACTGAATAAAACGAGAAACGTCACGGGAAAATTTAGAATTAATCTCAAATGTTTCCAGCCTCAAGTAAAATACCAAATTGATATTAAATCTGTTTTATCCTACTTGTTTTAGCACTTTCCATTTTAAATTAATCGCAGAGGGGATTATTAAAAACTACTATACGAATATGAATAATTTGTCGGATCTATTACAAAATAATAATTACCCTAAGCATTAATTTTATACTTTCCCAATATTTATCACTTGTTATAATTTTTCTATCACTTGTTACAATTGTTCTACCAGTTGTAATAATTGTTCTACTATTTTTAACAATTATTCTACCACTTGTAATAATTTTTCTATCATTTGTTACAATTTTTCTATCATTTGTTACAATTGTTCTACCAGTTGTAATAATTGTTCTACTATTTGTAATAATTATTTTACCACTTGTTATAATTTTTCTATCACTTGTTACAATTGTTCTACCACTTGTAATAATTGTTCTATCATTTGTTACAATTGTTCTACCACTCGTAATAATTATTCTACCACTTGTTACAATTGTTCTACCACTTTTTATAATCGTTACAATTCTATCACTTATCCTTAAAACAAATCTCAATACTCTAAAGAATAATTACAACTATTTAAAACAGAAAATTAAAACAATTTCCAAACCGAATTCTATCAATTTCTTCAAGTGGATTTAGCAAGCAATTTCTAAAAGTGAATTCAAACGACAATTTCTAAAAGTGGATTCAAACAGCAATATCTAAAAGTGAATTAAACTGACAATTTTTCACTGTGAATCCAAGCAATTATTTCCGGAGGAGAAATGACGATATCTTTTTGAATCTGAAAAATTCGCAGAATAAAAACTCGTGATTTTATGTAAAGCAAAGTCTTACTTTCTACAATCTAGTTTTCAAAAGAAACTCAAAAGCTCTTGTCAAAAATTAGAAAATAAATCTGCTTTAAATTTGCGATACAACCAGGAATTCCATGGGTCTTCGCTGTGTTGACCAGTGTAATGTCAAGAGATAGTCGGTCATAAACTAACCAGGAGGTGCTCTAACAATCGAAAAAAAGTAACAAAACAAAACAATAAACTGAAAACAGTGTCAAAAATTCAAAAACTAAATAAACTCAAAAATGTAGAATTCAAAAATGTAGAATAAACTCAAATGTAGAATAAACTAGAAAAGGTTATATTAAATATAAAAGATCTCAGTCGTGTTGGACGGGAACCAAAGACACCTGAAATTGAATGATTCTTGAAACAGATGAAAAATAATAATTAAATCTGAAAATTAAAACTGAATATAATATAATTGAACCGACAATAAATGAAGATCAATCTAATATATATAAATATATAAACAAAACAAAAAAAGTAATGAACGAAGGGCGCATTTCAATTCAGAAGACAGGAAACAAATGAAAAAATATATTTTTACTTTCAAGCCAGATAATGAAGTATAAGGAATATTGTCACGATGCAAGTTCGAGAGTGATTGGTTGATTGGATAAATAGGAGGATAATCACGAGAGAAAAGATGTCTATATGATTTTTAAAGTGCCGAGAGCACATGGACACAAAAAGGTTCTCGTGAGATGTGAAAAATGGACAGGCAGACAGACACGTGGGTGAATTAAACAGATGCCGGGTTGGGTATTCGGGCTGGGTAATTATACAGACACAATCAGAAAAGAAGAAAGAGTGAAAATTAGTGATTAATTGGGTTAATTAATGGATACACAGACATGTGGATTCAAGGTTATAAAACAAGGCCAAAAAAAATTAGATAAAAATTAGATCAATGGATGGGTAAATAGAACAATTGTTTGATGAATGGGTAGACTAAACAGTTGGACAGCAAAGTAACTAGATGAATTATTACACGGATGAATGGATGGTTAAATAGTCGGATAAATGGGTAGACAGAAAGGTTAAAATTAATTGTTAGATGGATGAGCAGACAGAGAAATAGTTGAATGAAAGCGTAAACAGACAGAAAAGGCATTTAGACAGTTAAATTTTTACATAAGTGGACAGATAAATATTTACAAAAGTGGACAGACAGATAAATAGTGACGTAAATGGACAGATAAATAGTTACGTAAGTGGACATATAGTTACGTAAGTGGACAGATAAATAGTTACAAAAGTGGACAGACAAATAGTTAAAAATGAATGTACGTAAAAAAAATCGCACAAATTAATACCTTCTCATTGTTGATGAAAAATAGATGTATACAAAAAGATAAAAATTTAGTGAAATTAATGTATAAACAAAAATGTAGTAAAATTCATGTGTAAACAGAAATTTAGTGAAATTATTGGTTAAACAAAAATTTAGTGAAATTATTGGGTAAACAAAAATTTAATGAAATTATTGGGTAAACAAAAATTTAGTGAAATTATTGGGTAAACAAAAATTTAATGAAATTATTGGATAAACAAAATTTTAATGAAATTATTGGATAAACAAAATTTTAATGAAATTATTGGATAAACAAAATTTTAGTAAAATTATTGAGTATGCAAAAATGTAGTCAAATAAATGAGTCAACGGACAAATAAATAAATAGACAAACAGAATATTTAAACGAATAATTGGACAGACATAAAAATAATTAAATTGATGGATAAACAAAAAAAAGTTACATTGAATTGTTAACAGACATAAATAATTACATATATAAGTACAGACAGAAAAATTGTTGAATGAATGCGCAGACAAAAAAATAATTGACTGGAAAAAGAAAAAAATAGTTGAAAGAGCGGATAAACAAAAAAAAAGTTGAATGAATGGGTAGATAGACAAAAAAATTGAATGGAAAGACAAAAATACAGTTAAATGAGTGGGTAGATAGAAAAAAAAAATTGAATGAAAAGACAAAAAAATAGTTGAAAGAACAGAGACAAAAAAATAGTTGAATGAATGCGCAGACAAAAAAATAATTGAATGGAAAAACAAAAAAATAGTTAAAAGAGCGGATAAACAAAGAAATAGTTAAATGAATGGGTATATAGATACATAAAAAAAAATTGAATAAAAAGACAAAAAGATAGTTGAAAGAACAGATAGACAAAAAAAAATTGAATGGAAAGACAAAAAAATAATTGAATGGAAAAACAAGAAAATAGTTGAAAGAGGTAGATAGAAAAAAAAAATTGAATGAAAAGACAAAAACATAGTTGAAAGAACAGAGACAAAAAAAAAGTTGAATGAATGCGCAGACAAAAAAAAAATAATTGAATGGAAAAACAAAAAATAGTTGAAAAAGCGGATAAACAAAAAAAAGTTGAATGAATGGGTAGATAGACAAAAAGAATTGAATGGAAAGACAAAAAAATAGTTAAATGTGTGGGTAGATAGACAAAAAAAATTGAATGAAAAGACAAAAAAATAGTTGAAAGAACAGATAGACAAAAAAATAGTTGAATGAATGGGTACATAGATAAAAAAACAATTGAATGGAAAGACAAAAAGATAGTTGAAAGAACAGATAGACAAAAAAAAATTGAATGGAAAGACAAAAAAATAATTGAATGGAAAAACAAGAAAATAGTTGAAAGAAAATAGTTGAAAGAGCGGATAAACAAAAAAAAATAGTTGAATGAATGGGTAGATAGACAAAAAAATTGTTAAATGAATTTGTAGATAGACAAAAAAAATTGAATAGACTGACAAAAAAATTGAATGGACAGACAAAAAAATTGAATGAAAAGACAAAAAAATAGTTGAAAGAATGAATAGACAAAAAATAGTTGAATGAATGGGTACAGACAAATGGATAATACACAAAAGTAAATAATTGGACAAATAAACAAATGTTTGGACAGAAAGATAGGCAATTAAATGGATGGATAGAGGAACAGACGGATAAATAAATAATTAAATAGAGTGGACAGACAAATCGACAGATGCGTTGGTAAATGAATTGGTAGACAGACAGACAAACCGATAGATTTGAGTAGATAAATAGATAGACAAAGACAGACAAAAGATTCTACAGACAGATAAAGTCAGACAGAAAATTCTACTTAATTGACAGGTGGGTAGAAAGACAGGCATATATTTAAATAGAAAGAAGACAGACAGACGGATAGAAAGAAAAATGAATAAAAAAACAAATGAGTAGAAAGACAAATAGAAAAACAAATGAGTAGAAAGACAAATAGAAAACTAAATGAATAGAAAGACAAATAGAAAACCAAATGAATAGAAAGATAAATAGAAAACTAAATGAATAGAAAGATAAATAGAAAACCAAATGAATAGAAAGACAAATAGAAAACCAAATGAGCAAAAAAATCAAATGAGTAAAAAAACAATTGACTAAAAAATGAAATGAGTAAAAAAACAATTGACTAAAAAGACAAATGACTAAAAAATCAAATGAGTAGAAAAACAAATGAGTAAAAAGATGAAAGGCAGATAGATGAAAGGAAGAACCGACAGACACTAAAAAAGATCACCAGACGGATATCAACAGGACAGTGGAGAGAGTGAGAGGAAGAAAGAATAAGAGAAAAAAAAAAGAATGTAGTATGGCACCGTATCGTATTGTAATTAGAAACAAAGTATTAGACATTAAGTAGTGGTGTTTGGTATTACCGTTCGGGTCCGGGGCAATCGGGTACAGTGATTGAGGCTTTGTACTGTCGGGCCATGGTGATTGGTGGTTGATTGGTTCATTGGTGGTGGTTGGTAGTTGTTGTCGATTGTTGGAGGGTGGTCCATTTCCGATCGAGTTAGGATCCGTCGTTCCGGGCAGGGCAACGGCAGGGCAACGCCAGGATTACGCCAGGGCAACCAGGGGGGCAACGCCGGGGTTGGGGCGGGGCCAGGGCACAAACCATGAACCAAGTTAGACCACGACTCTTGTCTTAATTAGCTTTACCCCACTACCAACCCTCTTTGCTTTGTTTCTTTCATTCTTTTTTTCTTTTTTACCATCACCCACCCCTTTTTTCACTGTCCAAAAAAAATCCCTGGCATTGCAAATTCAGCGAGCGAGATGAATCATCTTTTACAAACTCAAAATTAGCAACTTTGATTCTTCAAATAAATAAATAAAATTAAAACATTTCATAAAAATAAAACATTTCATAAAAATAGAACATTTCATAAAAATAAAACACTTCATAAAAATAAAACACTTCTTTTTTATAAAACGAAAACAAACAAAACTTCCTTTCGCAAAAAAGTAATGTTTTTTATAAAAAACTTTAGTAAAACATTACTATTTTTTTTTGTTCTATTTAGTTCTTATTCTATTTCGATTGTATTTAAGTATATATTTCAATAGAAAAACAAGATACTCGAAATATGTGAAAAATATTTTTCGTTTAGTCTTTTTTGGTAGAAATAAATTTCGCCAAAATCTCGCTCGCCGATAACTTGAAAAGTTGTACTTAAAAGCCAGGATTAAATAAAAGTTTCTTAAATGTAATGTAATCTAGCAAAGTTTTGCAAAGTCAATTTATTCATTAAATGAGAAAACAATTAATCGAACCTGAGAGAATGAATCAACTGGGGAAAACTTTGCTATGATTAAATTTAACTTCTAATGGATCCTAAAATCGAGTATTAAAACTAAAAAATTCTTGAATCACTTTTATCTAATAAAAATTAATTTTGGTATATGTAGTCCTGACGTATGAAGTACATGTTACTAAAGTTTTCAAATTGATTAAAATTCAGAAACTAATTTTAGCTGGTGCATGAAAAACTTTTCAAGTCAAACGATTAAATTAATGATAGTACGCTAGAAAGAACAAAGGACGAGGAAAACAATCTCATAACTATGTTCAGTGTAAAGATTTCTTTTTAAAAGCAAAATTAATGGACAATTTAAACTATGAAAAACCATAATAATATAAAAAAATCTCTTTAAAAAAGAATTATAAGTTATAAAGTGTATAAATTATAAAAGTGTATAAAGTACAAAATTATAAAAGTCTATAAAGTATACAATTATAAAAGTCTATAAAGTATACAATTATAAAAGTCTATAAAGTATACAATTATAAAAGTCTAAAGTCTATAAAGTATACAATTATAAAAGTGTATAAAGTATAAAATTATAAAAGTCTATAAAGTATACAATTACAAATATTTATTAAAAATAGAGAAAAAATAGAATAGCAACAAAAAATTTCGATCCACAATTTTTCGATTGCGTTTATTATATTTTCTCGTATGCTATACTTTTCGAAAGATAAATTGCAACTATTATGAAATAAAAGTAATATATTGTCAATTGTTCTCTCCAACTGTACCACCCTTTAATTTATTTAACGCACTATGAAATATTGAACAATTATTAAGCAACCAATGGCAATTATCTAGGCACAAAATGAACATTTGCAGCGAGGCAAAAATAAACAATGGATTTTATTGCTCCTAAACAAATTAAAAACAACGCTTGTGTCAGCGGAAGAAACTGTATTGAAAAAATAGTATTCTATTTTATTACTTTCACACAGGACGTAAACAATAAACTTCTGTAAAATTATTAATCGAAATATTCAAAAAACGTAAATCAAAGCTATTATTATTATTATTATTTTCTTTATTATTTTTTATTATTTTCGTAAAATAAATACCAAACAATAACAAATTTGATTGAAAAAGAAAATTATTAGTAATAAATTTAATTCAAAATTTTTGTAACTACCCAATCTTCATTGGTCGCATAGAAAATTAAATTTAGTAACAGATACTTGTAACAACAAGAATAAAAAACTGGTAATTAGGAAAATATTATTTATATAGGATTCAATTTCAAAAACTGTTTTTAATAAAATTTAATTAAATTCACTATTCGAATATTATCACTAATTCTTCTTTCTACTAAGACTAATATATTTATCTTGAATATTTAAAAATACATTTTTAAGGTTCCATTTACGTTGTACATCCACTCTATTTTTACTAACTAAACTTTTGTTTAAAGTTACTTAAAATCCTTAAACAAAATCCTCCTTTCTATTCCAATCTTATTTTTTTAAATAAATCATCGAACAATGTTAATCTTTACATTAAATCATTACATTAAATCTTTACATTTAAATCATCTTTACATTGTTTAAAAAAACAATCCTCAAAAAACTTCTTTATAATAATTCCTCAAAAACTTCTTTTTTAAAACAATTCCTCAAAAAGTGGTTACGCTCAAATGTAAAATGTAACGTTAAAATAAAATCCACTGTCTATATTTTCCAAGTTTGCTTGCAGAAAATACAAACAGCTCTTTTTTTCCTTTCGTGTAAAATAAAAATGATAATAAATGAATCCCAATTAAAATAATTTCCTTATTTACTTTCTAGAGAATTATTTTCAAGAATAAATAAATCCTCTCTACTGTACTGTTGTTCTGTACTTTTAAACAAATTAAAAGTGAACTACCAACTCTCGTCCTCGTTAAATTATTCGAGAGAGAAAAAGATGTAGGAAAAAGGTGTAGATGTTATGAATAACTGGATATAATCAATGGGAAAAAAAATTGATTAGCTAACCTGGCTTCGAAGCTTTGTTATATTTTGTCCTCCTTTGCCAATTATTGAACCAGCAACCTGAAATAAAAATTATACCATCAAATAAAAGTGTCAATTTCAATTGTTCTCTTTCACACAGCAAAAATAAAAAAATGTTATACAAACACTATAATTCAACTAAATAAATATTAATATTATTTTAGTATTAATATTAGTATTATTTTATTATTAATATTAGTATTAATGTTATTATTATTTTATTATTAATATTAGTATTAATATTAGTATTATTTTATTATTAATATTAGTATTAATATTAGTATTATTTTATTAATAATATTAATACCTATTTTATTATTAATATTAATAACTACAACAATAAAATATATAAATAAATATATAAATAAATACAACAATTATTACAACTATAATTAAATACTCTACTAACATTAGCAAAAAAATTAAACAAACCGAAAATCTATAAAAGCTAGAAAATGTGCATTCAAGATTACATTTTTTTAAATACATAATTAAATTAAACGATATAAATTTATTCTACGTCTATAACAGAAGTGTCAACTTTCACAAAAAAGAACACTTTTTCAAAGCCATTACTTTCTTCGCAGAAATAAATTCTTTCTCATAAAAGACAAAATATATTATAAAATACGCAAATGTTTCTTTTCTCATACAAAATTCTTGAATGCTTGAGAAAATAATTATAAAAATAATTACAAGAGATGGGAACGTGAAAAGTAGTATTTACAAAGTGAAATATGTTTACAAAAATGTTTACAAAGTGAAAAATCTTTGCAATTAAAAGAAATTACTATAAATAAATAATAATGAAACAAAATCTAGACATCAGCACAAAAGATCATGAAAGATGTTTTTTATTTTTAAAATCCCAGCTTATGAAATCTCGCAGACTGTGTAATCCACCACAATAAAAACTTAATAAAATCATAACATTTTTAATTCTTTTTTTTAAGTGTAGTTTTTTTTAAGTACAAGATTGTCATCAGAGTTGCGACAAGCTGAATAACGTGATAGTTAATGTGCACGGATAAGCAAGTGGGTTTGACCTTCATGATCACTGAGAAAGGTAAATACGAGGAGTGACTGAGAATGCAGTCTTACTGCAACAGTCATAGAATGCTGCGTCTTGCGACAATGATCAATGATCTCATTATGCAATCCCACATTTTTATATTACTCTTATATGAGGATACACAACCAGCATTGGGTGAGCACAAAAAAGGCAATCCAATATTCAGAAAAATAGGCAATAAACGACAAAACAAAACAAAAAAAACAAAAAATGAAAAAAAACCGTGAGAAAATTTAAAAATGACGTCATCATTTTCCAGCAACATTTAACCAAGAATCTGGGTTAAATTCCAACTCACTCTACATTTCCAGTGCTGAGAAAAAAAATTATTCTCCAGGAATGAAAATCTCTAGAAGCAGAATCTTCAGAAGAAAAACTATTCTTAAAACAAGTTCAGATTTCAGAAAATATTAATATTGAAAACTAAAAGAAAAATTGTAATCTATTTATTTTAATTGTATTTAAAATTGAAACTAATTTTTAAAACATGGAACTGTAATTTTTAAAATTGAAACATATTTCAGGGATCACAGTTCGTCCCCTTTTTTTACCTAATCAGCTTTTTTCCCCCTTTCCCCTTATTTTCCCCTTTTTTTGAAGAAAACTCCCTAAAACACCTAAAATTAAGTATTTTCCCCATAATTTTCAATAAGTTTCAATAATTTTAAATAATTTTTCAACAATAATACTTCAGACTACTTCAAAATGCTTCAAATATTTAAAAATACTTCAAAATATTTAAAAATAGTTGAAACTACTTAAAACTACTTCAAAATACTTAAGACTACTTGAAAATATTTCAAATTATTTTAAAAAAATGTAATAAAATATTTTCAAATACTCCCCAATACTTCAAATTATTTAACAACACTTACAAAGATTTAAAAACACTTCAAAATATTTAAAGATACTTCAAAATAATTTCAATTTTTTAAAAATATTAGTATTTTTATAAGTGTTAAATAATTCATAAAAAGATTTTAAAATATTTTAAAGATATATTTAAAAAATAAGAAAGTACTTTAAAATACTTCAAAATATTAAAAGTACTTAAAATTATTTTAAAATATTTCCAAATACTTCTCAATAATTCAAAATATTTTAGAATACTTCAAAATATCTAAAAATACCTAAAAGTGTTTAAAATATTTAAAAATATTTGAAACTATTTTAAAATACTTCAGTTTACTTAAAAATTCTTAAAATTACTTTAAAATATTCAAAAATACTTAAATCTACTTTAAAATACTTCAAAATATCTAAAAATACCTAAAAGTGTTTAAAATATTTAAAAATACTTGAAACTATTTTAAAATACTTCAGTTTACTTAAAAATTCTTAAAATTACTTTAAAATATTCCAAAATACTTAAATCTACTTTAAAATACTTCAAAATATTTTCAAATACTTCATAATATTTAAATATACTTAAATCTACTTTAAAATACCTCAAAATATTTAAAAGTATTTAATAATATTAGTATTTTAAGTATTAAATAAAGTATAAAAAGATATTAAATTATTAGTTTTTCAAAATGTTTTAAAAGGATTTAAAATACTTCTAGAGTACTTCAAAATACTTCAAAATATTCAAAATTACTTCAAAATACTTAAAATGGTTAAGGTCACAATCTCAACATCAACAATTTAATATTTAAAATAATGCCCTTGAGTAATTTAAATTTTATAGAAAATTACTTTTGCAATAACCCTAAGAGCATTAATTAAAAAACTTTCATTTTTTCAAAAGTAATTCAAAGTCTTACAAAATATTGAAAAATTCATTTTTTTAAAACACACACAATATAATGGACATTTTTCTATTTTTCTCATGGAGATCATGGAAAACTCATTGAATGAAAGGAAATCAATTTTGTATTTCTAAATTAATAGCGAGAGATTAACTAACGTTTTTAAAATTGTTGAATATTACTATATTTTTCTTTTCCTTCTTCATTCCAAAATCCCCTTTTTATGAAAGAAAATCCTCTTTTTTAAAATTGAAAATCCCCTTTTGCACCTAAAATTGAACGAAAAAACGATTGATATCCCTGATATTTTTAAAACATGAAAATTGTAATTGTTTGAAAAATTGAAAAAGTTTATTTATTTATTAACAAATTAACGGGAATAAGTTGTAATTGTTTTCCGAATAAAATATTTAAAAAATAGACATTTTCGAGATTTACGGACAAAAGTAGAAGCTTTTCTAGAAACTCAAAAGTTTCTTGTGAGGAAAATCAATTGAAAATGGTATGAGAAAATACAACAAAGGAATTCCAGGAGTTTTTCTTCAATGAAGGAAATGGAACGCGTTACTTTATGACTGGACAACTGTACAGCTTTTATGTCTGTGGATAATTCTGACTATGAGCTGGAAGTCTATCGAAAGAATGCACATCTACGTCTTTCCTGATTTCATGCGATGCTGTCCAAAGAGCCAACTGAGGTAAAGTGAAAGTAGACACCCTGCATTTGTAAATTTCCTCACAAAATAAACATTTTTCTTTTGCTATTTAAGGAAAATTTATTCCCAGCTAAAAGAATATTTCAAGTGTCCGAATCTTGCGCAACTAAAGCGAAAAGTAACAAAACATAAGTTATAAGTAAATATAAATAAAAATAAATAAATATAAATAATAAATTAACTAAATATAAATAATAAATTAAATAAATATAAATAATAAATTAACTAAACATAAATAATAAATTAAATAAATATAAATAATAAATGATAATAATATAAATTATTACTGAAATAAATCCTAAAAGTAGACTTTCATCTCTTTCAAAAACCATTTATTTACTGCCTTTTAATGTAATTTATATTATTTTTCCTTCACGCAGAAAATAAATTCAATTAAATTAATGAACACATTGATAATAAAAATGATAAAACATTAGAGAAATATAAAAAAAAAAGAAAAAAGGAGATACTGAAACACAAGAAATTACAAATTGACGTAATAATTGATTGATTTTACATAATTGCAATTTATCGATTGGAATTAAGTTAATCAATTTGTAACGAATTTTCAATTATTTTTGGTTCCAGTTGGATAGAAATATCTCGGTAATTAAGAGGAATAAAGGTAATTGATTTAAAAAAGAAAGATAAATAAAGGTAAATTGACTTACTTTACTGGGGATGAGTAAACGAAGTTCATCATCGCCTTGTCTGTAGCGTTTATGTGGACTAATTGGTCCTCCGCTACCTGCCATACCTCCGGCATCAGCCTCTCTCTTCATTATTGCTAAAACAATAAAAAAATCTTCACATTTCTTGGACACTTTTAAAACTGTAAATCTCCGTTGTAATTTTATTCTTATAATTTCATACTAAAAAAAAAACAAACAAAAAATCAAGAAATTCTTGATTTTTTATCACAATTAACAGAAATTAAAAAACAATATTCAAGTGCACTTTAGCAATTAACTTTCAATTTTTCAAGACAGCAATTTTATTTAAAATAATAAAATCAATAACTTTAATTTAGAACATAATTAAAAAAAACGATACTTCCTCTATGAGGAAGCAATTAATTATAATTGCAATTTTTACTAATTACAATACCATAATTTTATCATTCGAGAGAATTCGAAATCTTAATCACAAAATTAAAATCGAATAAAATAAATAAAAATAAAATAAATAGAAATAAAATAAATAAAAATAAAACACATAAAAATAAAATAAATAAAAGTAAAATAAATACATAAAAATAAAATAAATAAAAGTAAAATACATAAAAATGGAATAATATACCAATAAATTATTTTTATTAATTAAAAATAAAATAAATTCAAATCAAATCAAATAAATTAAAACATAATAAATAAATGATTGAATAAAGAATAAAGAAAAGCAAATCAAAGAAAATTAAAATAAAGTCAAAGAAAACTACAAAATTATTTCCAAAGTATTTACAATTCTTTTGTAACATTTTATTAAACAATTAATTAATATTTTATAACATTTTGAACAAATATTATTAATACAATTGTTATTAAAACTCACCGTTAATGTTGCTTAAATTCCGTAACTTCTGAGATTAATCGTGGCAATATCCTTGAAAAGAAAAGAAGAATAAAGTTAAATTTTCCTCTCGAACTCATTGCACAATGTTAATAAATGTGTAAGGATAAAAGGAGGTCAATAGTTGAATTAAATGAAAATGAAACTCTTCCAAGTCATCAAAGCAGATGCAAAACTAATTTACCATCCGAGTGGATTTCATTGGAAAATTATTAAACTTCTTTAATCCATTGAATAAGAAAATTGATACTAAATTGATTTCAAATAGTTTTCAATTGAAAATAAACGTAATTTCCTTAGAAAGTATCCATACATTTTATGATTTTAAAAAAACAATCAATCTAATCATACATTCACAGGAATTTCTAAGCATTGAAATTTTCCATAAAATCTTTTGAAATATGTTACGAAATCTCGTGTCAATATTTTACATCCTACGTGATTAGAAAATTTATTTAATTTTATATTCAACTTAAAAAAATGTTCCAACAAAACCAAAACTCTAATTTAAAAAGTAAATAATACATTTTTAAATGAAAATACAATAAAAAATAAAATAATACATTTTAAAAGCAAAAACCATTTTTTTTATAAAAACGAAATAAATAAATAAATAAATAAAATTGTCACGATTACAATGCTTCCTCTATAAGGAAGCAAAATGTACTTCGAAATTGTACAAAAATCGAGACAAAAATATTTAAACTTGAACGCCATGAGTATGTTTTTAAAGGAAAGATTCGCAAAAAGATTTTACAGAGTTTTGAAAAACATTCTTTAAAAACTAATAGAAAGTTACAAACAAGAGACAATTCTAGATTTTAAAAGAGCAAATAAAGATCCCAAGATTTTTGAGAACTTTCGTCAGAAAGTTTTATTTTCATTCCACCATGAAACCTTATAAGTTGTGTTCGAGTTACAAACTATTGTACCCAAAGCACGTAAATTGCACTGAGTTTTTCATTGTTTAGATAAAATCAAAGAAAAATTTATTTCATGTTATTTTAACCAAGACTTGGTACACAGAAAGTACTTTAAATTTAAATCTTCGTTGCAAATGAAATTCTTACATAAAATGTTATTTATTTAAATAATAAATAATAATAAACAAAACAATGAAACAAAATAATTAAACAAAATAAATAAACAAAATAATAAGACAAAATAAAGAGACAAAATAAAGAAACAAAATGAGACAAAATAATGAAACAAAATAGTGAAACAAAATAATGAAAAAAAAAATTATTTAGACCGAAACATTTCGAAGTAAATTTGAAGAAAGAAATCACATTTTAACACACGTCTTTAGCGTTTTCTTAACAAAAGATATTTTCCCTGAAAAGTGAAACAAGTTGCGAAAAATTGCTCTCAATTGGGCGATAAAATCTGATTCTTCCTCGTTCTATTGTATGTTGATTTACTAATTAACAATTCTCAATATTATCTACAAAGACACGCGTTTATTAAAAATTGCGAAAATTTTCCCTGCCTCAATGAATCCCGGAAAATGTAACTGTGAAACAAATTTAATTGTGAGTTATGTTGTTAAGTTTTCATTCAACAAAAAAGGTTAAACAAACTTTTCATTCTAAACAAATTTTCGGTACTGAATAAAAACTTTTTTAAAACCAATCCCTGAAGATCAACAATAACTTTGGCTAAATTCGAAAAAAAATTTAAATCACCAAAAATTTTGAACAAAAAATCCTTTTAGTTCGCGAAAACAATTTTTCCAAAACATGAACAACTTTTTATCAAATTTTCAAAAAAGAAAGATCTACAAAAAATCTAATACAAAAAATCTACAAAAAAATCTACAACAAAATTTACAAAAGAATCTACAAAAAAATCTACCAAAATTATTTACAAAACTATAAACAAACTATTTATTTAACAAGATGTAGAAGAACTTATTTAATATTTAGTAAAAAATCTATTTGTTTAAAATTGTAGATCACTTGATCAAAAAATCTTTCAACCAAATCAACAAAATAACTGAACAATACGAATCGATTAATTGCGTGTGTAAACACGAGGCCAATTATTAACATGACTCCACTGATTACTAATCCAACTAGAAAAATATTCAATGAAAATAAATTGACACTGAAAATGATTAACAAAAAGGAACTAAACTAGATAAAAAAACATACTCAAAAATGTAGCCTAACAATTTGACTTAGCAACCACACAAAAAACACAGTAATTCCCTTTTTTACACTGTGACTTTCACGAGAGCACTTTTAATACTGATCACTATTGACAATTGCTTTCCTGTTTCTCACGAGGCAAACAAGTGAAAAAAAGAAAGAATTGACGGATATTCATTAGTGAAATGCGTGATTCAAGTTAAATAGCGTGCAGATTGTCATATTGATCAGCTGATGGTCGGGTGGACACTAAACTAGTTCGTGGAATTCACCCCTATTGTTTCGATTTTGCGCATGCGTCACGCTTACCTTATGCCTTCATCAATTGCTTTACTCCTGTACATCTCCCCTCTCTTAACTCTTTCCCTCTCACACTTTTCAGCACCTATTCACCCACAAACCACTTTCTATCATTCAAGAAATAAATAAATACGTCAAAGATAACGTGTTTATTAAACAAATTTTTTTCATTAACCATTTAATAGCACTGCTAATAAAGGGGACAATTTGAAAAATAACTACAAGAAAACATACTACTCTATTGATCCAGGTACCTATCTGTTGCGAATCAAGTTGAAAATAACACTGAGCAAGCATTTTACTAAAATGGATATGTTCAAAATTACTCAACTCAAAATTAATGAAAATTTTTATTTTTTTAAATTTAAATTACAATTTTTCTAATTTTAAATTTATATTTTTTATTATTATTTTTATTTGTATTATTTCTATTTGTATTATTTGTCTTATTTTGTCCTTGTTATTTTGTCATAACTGATTTTGAACTCTATTTAATAAATTTATTTAATTTCATTTTTTTTTATTTATTTTTATTTATTTTATTTATTTTTTTATTTTTATTTAATTAATTTATTTATTTTTCAGTTTATTTTTTATTTATATAGTTTTATTTTCCGTTTGCAAATTTGTGGTTAACGTTAGTGTAAATTGTCTTTGTTTACTTCATTTGTTTAAAAAAACTATAATACAAATTTACGTATTAAATTTAGATTTTGTTTTAACTATTTTCCTTATTCAGCATATTCAACAAAAAATATATAAAATATTGTATTTCATTTAGCTCTGTTAAAACAATTCCAGTCCTACTTCTTCTATAGTTTATAAAATATTATTATTCCTATTATAATTAACATCAATTAATTAACATATTTATTAAATATTCACCATATTTAACAATTTCAAGAAAAAAATCATAATTTCATCAAGACTTTCTCACATTTTTCATTTTTACAAATTATAAATAAAACTAATACAAATAAACAAATTATAAATAAAACTATAAATAAATTATAAATAAAACTATAAACAAAATATAAATAAAACTATAAACAAATTACAAATAAAATTATAAAGTTGAAGTCCATTACGTTTTTAATCAACCATTTCAATTAAAAATGTTTTTCTATTTACTTTATCTCTTCAATTTTTATTCTTTTATTTTCTCTTTATTTTTATTCTTCAATTTTTACAAATGGTTTATTTTTAACTTTTCTATTTAACGTTGACAAAACGTCGTGAACTTCCAGCAGGTATAAAATTATAATTTATTTATTTATTTATTTAACAATTTTACGGGCTACAAAAGAATTAAAATTATAAAAAAATAAAATTATAAAAAATTAAAATTATAAAAAATTAAAATAAACTTATAAACAAATTGTAAATAAATTATAACAGCTAAAGAAACAGTTACTTATTTCAATTTAATGTAATTGTTGATAAAAAAGTTAATTTAAAAAAAAAATGACGAACAATAAATTTTTTTCCGCTATTAAAGTTGAATAGATTGTATAATTCATTGCCTAGAAATTCCCCGACTACTTTAAGACTGCTCAATTACCATTAAGCGCTCTGTTTTTATATTTATTATTTAATTCAGTTTTTTCAAGTTTATAATTAGATCATTTCTCTCTCAATTTGTCAATTTTATCCTTAAATTTAGTTCACTCGCAAAGTTGACAATTAACTTCTTTTAAAATTTAAATGAGTGTACTTTGTCGAATTTATCAATTAGAATCAGTTTAAAAATAGAACAATAATTTCATTCTACTTCTTTCTTGATTCTATAATTTTGTATTGATTAATTGATTACTGAATTATTAATTTTACCACTTTTCTATAGACACTACTGTTAGTAATTTTACTGCTTTGCCTGAACATGGAAATAAAATATTTAGTAAAAGGAAATTATTAATTTAATAAAAGAAAATTATTAATTTAGTAAAAAGTAATTTGTAATTTTTCAAAAAGTAATTTTTAATTTACTAAAAAATAAGTTTTAATTGACTAAAAAGTAATTTTCCGAATTAAAATTGATAAAGTAGTTATCAAATTATTACCGAAAGATTATTTTATATTTTATTCGAAAAATTTTGTTTCATTTGTAATGCTCATTTTTCTTTAATGTTAAAATTGAATTTAAATAAGTTAAAAACAATGTAAATTACATTATTAGCTCGCATGATCTTAATAAATAAATACATTATGTATTTATTAATAAAGATAATGTTAATTCTAATAACTTTCTTAGTTGCTTTTTTTGCTGGCCCGTGAATGTATAAAATAAAATAAAATAAACTTTCTACCATAATTTTTCTATTTAAAATAAAATTATTAACAAATAAATAAAACCGAAGTGTCAATTAAAACAAAAAGTTGTAAAACATACAATTTCTGTTGTTACTTTGTTAATACATTTATACTTCAGCAAGTTGTAATTTATCGGATTAAAATAACACCTTATATTTCTGCGTGTAGTATATTATTAGATTAAAGTGTCAACTTACCACTAATCAGTTAAGTCAAGAAGAAGAAAAGCCTCCTTCAAAGAAATTCCCTTTTTTTCTGAAACAGAGAGAACAAGAAACTTATTATAGTTTTACTAAAAAAAATAATCTGACATGCACATAGAAAATTAAAGAAAATAATACAAATTTCGTACACGCGAACTGAATATATTTACACAAATTTATAATTTTGTTACGTTTTACCATCATGAACACATTTACGTCAATTTCGTTCAATACATAAAAGGATAGCTTTTTTTCATTATCATTTAAATCTCCAAAAAGATTATTTCTTACAAAAATAAAATTTTAAATCTATTCAATCTTTTAGACATTTACAATTTTTCACAGAGTATTTCAAACTGAAATTTTTTTTTTCTTAAAATTTCTTTTCTTTTTTCTAACTTTAAAATTTTTAAAAAAATATTTCTATACTTTTTTACAATACATCCTATTACAATCAGAACTCTAAAATAATCTCTATGGTATTTTACACTTAATAAAAATGTATCTTCAAAATTAAGTCTTTTAAAATGGTTAAAGCCAACTTCATTTGATTCTTTATTCAGAGACAACACAAAAGCAACTTGTTTTGTATTTATTCAATTTCTTGAAAACATTTCTGATCATTTGCAAAACAATTACGCCATTTGTTTGAGTTGTTAAAAAGAAAAATACCAAACTATGAAAACTTACTGACAGAATTTTAAAACAGTAGATTTTTTATGTATCATTATTCCAAAACATGAAGTTGGTGTTAAAAATAAATAAAATGAAGTATAAAATACTTTTTTAAATTCAATTACAAGTATAATTAACTTCGAAACAAAGGTATAATTTTTACAATTTCTGCGTCGCTATTCGAAAAAATTTCAATTTTTAAACTACTCCAATGGGTCAACAATTAATTTCAAAATCAAATTCACTTATTTCATTTCAAACAACAACAAAAAACAGAAAATGGTCAACATTGAGACTATTCGTCGGCAGTATAAAGAAAAAAAAATGCAACACTGGGTACCATATATCTAGTAAGTTGCCATTTTTATAGTATAATAGTTACCACACGAATGACGCCCATATTTATTTCTTTCTAAAAAAATTTCCACCATGAAAACTGTTCATTTTTATCAATTCCACTGATTCAAATGATTGCAAATTCACTGTTGATTTTAGAGAAAAAGCAGTAAATTTTACTATTGTAAATTGTACTATATTGTAAACTTTACTATTGTAAATTGTACTATATTGTAAACTTTACTATTGTATGTAAATTGTACCATACTGTAAACTTTACTATTGTAAATTGTACTATATAGTAAACTTTACTATTGTAAATTATACTATATAGTAAACTTTACTATTGTAAATTATACTAATTACGAAGAAAAATAGTAAGTGAAATCCACTTAATACTTAAGTAAAATGTATCTAAAAGATATATGAGTTAGATAAAAATTACTTAAGCACTTAAGTGAAATCTACTTTTAAAAGTTAAGTAAATTTTACCTAACCACTTGAGTAAATTTTACTTAACTATATTAGGTAAACTTCACTTATGATTTTCCTCCGTGTAGTAACTTGAAACAAATTTACTTTTGAAGTCCTTAAAGTGAATTTTCACTCTTAGGAATGAAAACTGAGCCACTCTGAGAAGAAAGCTCTCTTAAAAAGAGTAAATATTTTACAGAAATATAAGAAATATATTTACTTAATTTTCACCCTCTACTTTGTGTAAAAATTTACTCCAAAATCAAAGTCTGAATTTCATTTTTATATGGAGTTCATTCCTGCTCAAATTTACTCTTTAAGAGTTTACCCAAAAAATTTCTTTTAAATATCGCATCAAGAGAAAATTCCTTTTATACTCGGAAGCAAAATTCTTGCTTTTCAATAGTATAAAACGTCTCGTACCTTTATCACATTGCCACTCTTATACCAATAAAGTCAGTCAGAATGCTTTTTAAGCAAGAAACAGAACCTAAAATAGTGTGAGCTCACGCAATTTTAGGGCGGGTCTCTTGTTTTAAAAGAGTAAGAATAGGGTTGTGAAAAAGGTACGGGGCGCCTAATACCAGAAAAGCTAGAATTTTCTTTTTCCATGTATGAAGTAGAATTATCTCAATCCGAGTAGAATTATCTCAATTCGAATAGAATTATCTCAATTCGAGTAGAATTATCTCAATTCGAGTAGAATTATCTCAATTCGAGAAGAATTATCTCAATCCGAGTAGAATTATCTCAATCCACGTAGAATTATCTCAATCCAAGAGAACTTAATTCATTTCGAAAGGATTTATCCACTCAAAATGAAGGTATTCTGCTCAGTATGAGAAGAATTCCTCTTGATGCCGTATTTAAGAGAATATTCTCAAACGAAGAGGATTTCTTTCGGTATGAGAATTCAATCTTTTTTACTTTCTTTTTTTCTCACCAAGTGGATCAGTTTTCACCTCGGTTTTCACACCCAGAGGAGTGAAGATCGCTCCCAGGAAAGTAAAAACTCACTTCAAGAAAAGTGAAAACCACTACAAACTTTTGGAATTTGATGCTCTTGATTCAAAAGCATATACAGTAAAACCCAAAGTACCATCTTTGTGTTAATAAAGATGCTCTAAATTCCACAGTATGTACTTTTGAATAAAATCAAATTCGGAAAGTATCGCACTTTTAACAACCATTTCCCCCACAAGGTATATTAACACGAAGCCTTAAACAACACTTCTCTCAAATTACTTTCATTCTTATGAATGATTCTTATAAAATCTTATGAATTCTTATGATCTGCCAATAGGGGTAAGTAGAGAATAAACTACCTCTAAGACACGAAAGTTGATGATTTAGCGTTCTTCGGAGTGAGTGAATGAACCACGACGTGCAACGACAATACACTCAAGTCTTGCTGAGCAGTGAGCTTAAAAGCGATCCGTGTCTTTCCTTTAAAAAAGACTCGTGGGACAGAAGAAGGACCTTCACAGAGCTATTAACACACGAGTCCGTCAGAGTGAGTAGTACAGGACACGAGGATGCACACATTGTCCAAAAGTGGGTGCAATTCTGTCGTCGTGCAGGCGGTGGTAAAACTTTCAAATAAGTTTAAGAAATAAAGAAAAAAAAATAAAGATACAACAAAAGAACGTGAAAGGAACGAAAGAGGCTTACAGAGACTAGAGATCCGGCGCGGCCAAGTGTCAGACACGATATCCGGTGGAAGTTCCAGAGGACCAGGAAACCGGATACACGTAACAACTTTCAGAGACCGGAGTGTTCTCCACTTAGTGTCGTGCTCGTTTGTGGCTCCCAATGGCCTCAAACTGGCTTCTTATCTCGTGGATCGCCCAATCAAAAAACCGACATCATCCCCTACGTCGATTGGCCAACTACGGCCACTACAAGGACTGCAATTGGCTAAACAGTACAAGTTACCTTGGCTACCGTTGGCATCAACAATGTAAAAGGGTCGATAATGTGCCTACAACTATTGCTTTCTTGCCTCTAGCTTACACTTGTTACCATCATCGACGACTAGTGACCCTTGCCACCCAAGGTTGTCCCTTTTCTGGGTAATGGTCTTTAGTACTCTGTGACGCTCAAGCGATTAACGCCTCAGATTTGGGACAAGTCTCTCGGCTCTGGTCTACATTCAAAAAACCTTCAATACCACTTTTATAGGCATCTAAGTCATTTTCATTTTTGTTCACATCCGGTTCTTTGAATTTGCCATTTATCTAGTTCATCTGTACCAATTAACTTTACATCTGTACCAATTAACTTAACATCTGTACCAATTAATTATACATCTGTACTAATTAACTATACATCTGTACCAATAGAAACCTCTGTACTAATAGTAAACACCACGCAGAAAAAAGATCTCCTTGAGAAGGTGAGACAACTCAGAGGCGCCAACTGCCCAAAATCAAATTGCTAAACACTGCATTTTTTTGCTAATTTTTTACCAAAAAGAAAATTTTTAGGCTCTTTTAGTTTTCGAAAAAAACTGGAGGCGCTGACTTAGACGACACGTCAGCGGCGCCATCTGTATAACTCAAAAAATTACAATAATAATAAATTTTACTCAACATAGTATTTTTTTGCTATTTTTTTGCTACCCAATGACATAAATAATCAACCCCTGCAAACTAAAATGACGAAAAAAATTAATAAAACTCAAAGTTATCTAAGTCTTTACCAGCAAAACAAGCATCCTTAAAGAAATCAGAAAAAATAACCCTTAAAAAAACCACCCCTAAAAATGTCTTTTAAAAAAATTAAAAAAAAATCAAATTGAACGATAATAAAAAGGGAAATAAAACAAAATAAAACAACGTAATTAGATTTCCATTTGGCTCAAATGGAATCAATTTTGCCGCAAGATTATATGACGTTTGTGACCAGATGATTTTTGTTTTCAAAATAAAATATCGACTTTCAGTTTTTTGGTTGTAAATGTCATAAAATTGATTGAAAATAAGGGATTAAATAAATTAGTGGCCTTAAAATGTTTCTGAACGAAAAAATTAATCATATTTTGGTAAGATAATAATTATAATCTAATGTCAAATACTTAAGGTTTAATTCTTTTTTATTTTACTCGATGTATAAAAAATGGATGATAGTATAAACAAGGCTTCCCTATGAGGAAGCAAAAAGAAATTCATTCTGAGGGAAACATAAGTTCTTTTGCTTCAAGTGTATGATTTCAAAAAAAATCATACACTTGAAGCAAAAAAATATGGTTGGAACAAAAAAAAATCTTATGTCCTAAAATAAGAAGAAATTACATTTGGGTCAAAAATGATTTCTTTTGCGTCAAAAGGACCTGAGTGTCTGTACCTTGTTAATAATTTTGGATACCCGTAATTTTTTCGTACACGGAAAATTCTGATAAAAATTCCTGTATTTTCCACTATAAAAGCTTCGTATCGTCTAGTCAGGAAAATTTTATCGTGCTACCAAACAATTTTTACCAAATTTCCCATTATGTTAACCAGATTTCTCGTAAAAATTATAGAAAATGTGGTACAAATTTCCTCCAGAATTTTATTTCCATGCAGGATAGAATATGCATTATAGATATTCGTCTTATCTTTTAAAAAACCTCAAAAAGAGTTTTAAATCCCTTATTTCCACATCACATTTTTGCTCATAACTCTTAGTTTATGATAAACTTGTTTTTACATAGCTTTATAATATATTAGCGACAATTATAGTAATTTGTCTTATCCCTTTCGGTCCAATCTAGTTTTGGATGTTTTAAAATTTACATAACCTTGAAAATAGTTCTACTTCTTAAACAATATATTTCTTAAATTATATATAATTTATTTACATTATATAGTTTAAGAAGTAGAACTATTTGCTATTAAACTATATAATATACAGTTTAAAAAGTAGAACTATTTGCTATTAAATTAGTTTAAGAAGTAAAACTTACTATTTGCTGGTTCTTTATGATATAGAACCACCAATTTCGAGGGAAATTGTAATGTGTATATAGATACGAAAGGATTCATACTGAGTTCAAAAAGTCGTAAATTTAAAAATTAAATTTACAACATTTATTTTAAATTTAAAGTTTAAAACACCAGATAGTGGTGCTGTATTTCGGTTTTATTTGACAGTATTAAAATAGTATTTCGGTTTTATTTGACAGTATTAAAATCCAACTGTTGACTGCTTCTTCCCAAAACCATTTCAAATTCTAAGCTTTTAAAAGTAAGCGCATGCAAATTGCAGTTTCTTTATTTACAATACGAAAGGAATTTCGCCACGTCCTGTTACGAATTTCGAAAGGAAGTGTCGACATCGCACGAGTTCTAAATCAGGATATTTTTTTTAAACAAAAGAGAAGAATATAACGTGTAAATCTTTTAAGGAGCCAGCACTCGCAAATGAAAAATTTCATTATTCAATCCATGCTAAAATATAAGTGTAAAATTGAAGAACGAAATGCATTATTTGGCAGCGCTAGTGCTCCAATAATTTTTCCATGAAAAGTTCATTTGAATTCCGAAAATGTTTAATTAAACAAATAGATTTCTAATTTTAAATTCTAATTACAATGTTAAATTCACAGTTTTTTTTAATAAATAACTTCGAGCAAAATTAGCATATATATTTGATGACAGGTAATCAATTGCCAGAGTTATGATCAGAGGAACAAAAGCTCCATTTGGTGGTTCTATGTTTATGTAATCTATCATACTAAACAGTTATTACAGAAAATGAGCTGAACTAGATCATAAGAATTTCTAGAATTTTCCAATCGTTTTGGCTCTTTAAATATAAAAAGATTACTAAATGAATTTTTTCTTTACATAATTATTCAATTGTGACTGTATTCAATTATGACTGTATTTAATTATGACTGTATTCAATTATGCCAGTATTCAATTATAAGATTATCTATAAATAATTAATGGATTAAGCTAGGTTTCAAAATTACAATAAATTAGAAGCAATAAAAGCACTATTGATTTTTCAGTGGTTAATTACAATTACAAATCGACCTAAATTACAATTAAACCTAATTCCGATTGATCCGAAGCGCAAATAATTAAATTGTTTATCACTGTAAAAAAGAAGTTTTACTTTCAGACCATTTTAGACTGAACCCGTTACATCAGATCCAATTTCAACTAAATTTCAGCATCAAGAGTTGAATTTTAAGACCTAAAACTGACTTATTCTTGTTTTAAGACATACATTTTTCTGACCATTTTTCTGACTTTCCGTCATTTTGATTTTAAGGTGTAAACGGTTTAAGACTTCGTTTTTATTGTGATTGGAACTTAATTCATTAAAGGTAAAATTTATCGACAAATTAAAAATTTATGAAAAGTTTAACACAACACATAACACCTTTAAGATGAATGGTAATTTTCCATATAAAGAATAAATAAACTGAAAAAAATCAATGAAGAATAATAATTTCGTAGCTTGTTTTAATTTCAAACGATATATTTGACCACAGTTAAACAGAAAGGATATAACGCTTTTTCGCTTGAAAATTCTGAAAAATTTTCCATTTGTTTCCAAATACAGAAAAATAATTAAATTCAAAAATACCTAACCAAACCTATAAGTAAAAATTGCTCTCATTTAACAAAACACAATCATACAAATTACATTTACAAGTTACAATTATACACTACATTTTTTCAATACAAAAAATAATCACACAAAAGTGAAAGTACGATAGTGTCGTCAATTATAGTAACTACGTCAACAAAGAGAAACATTTGTCTCAAAATAGCTGTTTTGTTACCAAAAAAAGAATAAAACTACAAGTTAAACATGAAGGATTGAAAGTTCTGATAGTCTGCATAAATGGAAATAACTCGAACCTGGTGATTAAAGCTATCAAAAGACGATAACCCAGGTGAACTAGATTGTTTACTTTGGTATTTGATGAGACAGAAGATACAAAAGTGGAAAGCGAAACTACGATGTTGAGTGGTACGAGGTAGAGTCGAGGTGGGTGATGACCGGAAGAGGTGAACGAACGGATATCAACGACAAAGAGGCTAGTGTGTAAGAGTAAGAAAAGATAGACTCCATGAGAAGAGAGTTCTGAATAGAAGAAAACTCGAGAAAACAAGGGACGAAAATACGTTGAGTAGCAATCGCAGCAACACTTCTCCAGTTTTAAGTTGTCGAGAAAGAATATTTTTGCAACTCTTTTGTTAAAACAGTCACGTGAAACTGAGCAAACAGTCGAGATTTAGAAAACCGGCTTATTTATCTTACAATTAACTTTCCCTTAGTTAAAAAAAAAAAAAAAAAAAAAAAAAAGAAAATGAAAAGAAAGTAAGAAAAAAACATTCGCATTAAAACTCTTAGTCATAAGTTCAGTAATAACCTATCTCAATAGAGAACTATAGCCGGCTGATAATACTTTGAACGGAATTATTTAAAGGTCTATTGATGCAGTTGTAGAATAGCGAGGAGACTATAGACCTAGGCCACAGACAAGACTTTTTTTCCTATAAAACATATTCCATTCTTTTTGCTGAAATTGTCTTTTCAGAATTACATTTTATACTGTTTCACTTCTTTTTATCAGCTAAACGAAAACAAAATTCTCAACTACAACGCTGATAATCGCACATAAATTTATGTATTGTCAATACGTTCAGTTCGTAAAGAAAAAAAGTACCTTAAAAAGATAGTGCTATCAATATTTTATCTTTACATACTTGACCATGCATCGATCGACACTTTTCTTGTAGAATTAATTCACGTCTATTGTTTCTTTCGATGCATTTTATTCCCGAGAATCCAAATGTCAATTTTAAAGTGAATTATATTCTCGAATTAAACCTAACTTCAATGCTTAATTTTAAGCAGAATCACCAAAAGAAAAGTAATTTTTTTTTTCTTTGCACCCGTTTATAGATGAATAAATAAATAAATATTAAACTGACAAAGCAGACTGTCATGGCCATGACACAGAATCACTTCTCTTTAAGATAAGTTGTTCATCGAAGGTTTTTAGACGATCCGTATATTTCCCTGATTTCATTATTCATCTAAGCCGAGACTAAACCGAGACAACCGAGAAAAAGATAATTGGTACACCCATATTTCTATGCATAAATTAGAAAAACGCGCATTAGTAATTAAAAAAAAATTAAAAAAGTAATTTAAAAAAATTAAATAGTAATTAAACAATATAAACATAGACAACTAAAATAATTTAGTAATTTAATTGAATCAACAAACTGTATTGTGAAATTAGCATTTCTTGATTGGCAATCTGAACATACTGAGTCGCTGACACGTTGACAGTTCAAATAAAATCCTTCAACCATCAGTTGGCTGGCGATATCAACTAATCAGTGTTTCTTTACGTCTTTTTATGTGCTTTTATGAATCATTCTTAAACTTATTTTTAAAATTTAGAATAACGTTTCTTCAACTGAGAAAAAAAAGTTCCTCCAATCATTTCTTTAACTAAGAAAACAAAATTATTCCCAATTTAAAAGAACAACTGCATAAAATATTGCTATTAAAGTTCATATTTTATTTACAAAAACGATCAACTGAGAAAACAAAATTATTCCCAAATTAAAAGAACAATTAACTGTACAAAATATTGCTATTAAAGTCCATATTTTATTTACAAAAACGATCATTAAGCTTCTTCAAAATTTTTGCCGTATTAGACTTCTTAACAAATTTTAAAATCTACTTGTGATACAATTTTAAAAACACTATTTTTCAAAATTTAATAATTTTTACTAATTCCTTTTCTATAAAATTTGTTTCACCAAGAACAGTATTAATTTTCTAACATTATTATTTAAAATAATATCGCAACACAGTTTTAATGCACAATCAATGACAGTTAGAAACTTTTATTTTTTGCTAAAGTGCTTCAAGCAATAATAAAATATATTTTTCTCGAATTTAATAAGTAGAGATAGAAGGGGAGTAAGGGGAGTCAGTAGACAATCCATTTCCATATAATAATCCCTCTGAATCGATAGAAGTGCATATGGCAGTAGAACTTTGCGTCCTTCAATAATAAAGTAGAAGAATATAATGCTGAATGGTAATAATAGGTATATCAAACTAATTTTCTATAATCGCAGTTAAAAATATTCCTTCAGCTGGCCGTGTCCGAGCTGTGGCCAGTCAGGGGGGTAAATTTTCTTTCCCAGCAAGTAAGAAAGACCCCTTGGAACTTGGGAGCGTCAAACATGCAACGTTAAAGAAACTATATATTCATGTAGGAGGTACTCTGTAATTGCGTAGAGACCCGCGACGAAAAACGGGAGGGAGGATGCAAAGAAGGGTAGAAATCGAGGTAACAGAAGCAGACGATTAAGAATTGCAAACTACTGTGGGAGGAAGCATCTGTCAAAGCATATTTGATATCCACCTCACATTGTCCATTGCCACTTTTCTCTTTAAATCCTCCTCAACTTCAGTTTACACCGCAAAACTTCTTCAAGTTGCTTTAGAATAAGTTGCTTTAGAACTACTCACGACCTACAGGAATAGTTAAACAGCAGAAAAACTTCTTTTCCAAAGAAAGTTACAGTTTTTATCTTAATAAAGATAAAATTGAAAATTTAGAAGCATTTCTTTCTATGCAACTTTTTTGTCTTTATATGTTCTAAAATTAGGATCTACGGAATCGTAATAGCCACTAAGAGTGTGGCTGTGAAAACGGAAACACAGAGTAAGACAGTATGCCTAAAATGTAACGTAATAGAAGGGTGACCCTTAACGAAAACTATGTTAACACATTGAACTGATTGTCCATATAAACGAAAATGTAAGAGATACCCCTTTTAACCCAACAATTATCATCTCGATCTAATTAGGTACATGTAAAGAAGATTATAATAAAAATTCCTGCACTGAGAAAAATACACTTGGCTACAAAAAGTACTTTTGGAATTGGAAGCATATTCAGAAGCATGTACAGATTCAGAAGCATATACTGTAAAATCTTTGTGTTAATGAAAATGCTATAAATTACAAAAGTATCACAACTCCGCAGTCACAATATTGTAATTACTAAATGTTTAGTTATTACGATATTCTTAAGCTTAAAGATGTCAATTACGTTAAAAAAGCAGTGCCAGAATGGAGAAACGAAAATTAGAGAAAAACTTTAGAAAAACAATATGACCAAAAAATGGGTTTTGAACGATTCTACTTAGAACACAATCCTTGTAACGGAGAAATGACCTTCGAGAACTGACCCAGAATAGGTGATACCTTCGATCGGAAGACCTTAAATGACAGATCACTGTTTACTTTGAATTTTGATACACTTGTTGTCAAATTGTGAATAATGCTACACACGTCGAACGACAGTTATGGTACATTATGACATAGTATTTCTAAACAGACAATAGATCAATTTTAGCGTTCAATACATTCATCCAAAAAACTTGAAGTATCAAAATTGTGACAAACACATATCTTAATAGGAAATTAAGATACGTGTATCTTCCACTAGTCAGAAAAATACATGCTACTCAATCAATCCTGCATTCTGAATTCATTCATCCAAATAATTTTAAATAAATGTATCAACATTTATTTAAAACATTTTTTCAACATTTATTTAAAACATTTTTTCAACATCTTTTCAACATTTTTTCAACATCTTTTCCACATTTTTTCAACAATTTTTCTTATTACCATTATTATTAATGTTTTAAGAATCTGCAGTACGTGATATTTATCAAAACGTTATCACAGAGACAACAAAATGCGTAAACTGATTAAAGTTGCGCACGTGATAAAACCACATCATTGAATTATTACTTTCACGTGCTAAATTGAATACTCTAAATTAATACACTTCATTTTATTCCACTGAGAAAATTGTAAATATTAAAAATAATAGAGTCGAATGAAATTACACTAATTAAAACCACACAAATTAAAAATACTCTAATTAAAACCACACAAATTAAAAATACTCTAATTAAAACTAAACTAATAATTTATTACACTTATTAAAAAAGAATCGAAATGAGTTTCCATTTTTAACATTTCTCTTTATTGCAAAGGGGCTGGTAGATAATAATACATATTTAGAGTTTGATTCTTTATTTAACGACTAATTTAATGCCAATTGATACCCTTAATAATCCGTTTTGCTGTAGTGGATACAAATAGTCTGTTAACCCTTTCCGGCCACACTTCCTCAAAGTTTAATCACAGGATTAAAGTGACCCCATGTTTTAAACTATAGGGAAGGTTAGTACAACAACTTTCTCTAGTGAAATAATAGGCAATTGTTTTGATAATAAACTTGCAATCTACCGTGCAAAATTTCATAATCCTCAGCTTTAATCAATCAAAATTTATTTCAATTAAATTCAATTAGTTGCTAAAGTGTTAAAAGTGAAAGAATAATTCATTCAACGATAGATTCAATTCTAAATAAAGAAAACAAGAATCTATTATTCAATCATTTTTCCTGATTTTAAAATTAGAGATATGGCATTAAGATAAATAATTTACAGCAGTCTATTTATATAATTTTATATCTGTTTTACGATAACATTTTATTTACGACTTTCAGGAAAAAGTTGTGTTCTTTCTTAGCTTCTATTTTGATGAAAAAGAGTAGATATAATTCATTTATCGTACTGTTTTTTTAAAATCTGAACTACTCTAAAATTACTATAAAAGTGAACAATAGCCACTGGATCGTATAATTTTAAAAGGCATTACAGTTATATAGAACTAATTGACAATGCTGAATCATGATATTAGTGCACAATGATCATAATAATAGTAATAATAGTAATAATACTAATAATTCGAATCATACTGATGTAATAATAATACTAGTACTAATACTACTCATAATAATAATAATAATAATAATAATAATAATAATAATAATAATAATAATAATAATAATAATAACAATAATAATAACAACAACAGTAACAATAATAATAATGATAATAATAATAGTAATGATTTTTAATGGAAATTTTAATGTGTATCCTCAAAGGGATTATCCGAGTCCACAAAATGCGTAAACGCATCGTTTCTTCTATAATTATTTCATAAAAAGAATAATAATAAAATTATAGTCATCCAAGAATGGCAATTGAATTAAAATTAATAATCGCAACAAAAATCAGCCATTACGCAACTGAGCGTCATTTTTTTTTTATTTCTATTATTAATTTCGATGTGTAAAATTGAGAGAACTTTTGCAGAAAAAAAAATACTTAGAAAAAAGGGAAAAAATCGGGTTTAGAGACCTCTATGTCACTGCCCCTTCTATGCTGAATCCCACACTCCTTAGCTTGCTTTGCACGCTATATTCAATAATTCATTCGTGAATCTATCTTCGCGTACAAGTTTTCTAGCTGTGCGTCCGACCCTTAGAAACAGCAAGCAACTTTTCAAATTAACAATAACCAAGAAGTTAAGTGCCGACCTTACTTCATTTCTTTGTGTTTATAAAAAGCAACTTCATAACCGCAATTATTTATTTAAAATGAAAAAAAATTAAATTAATTAATAACAAAATGAAATCAATTTATTTAAAATGAAAAGAAATTAAATCAATTGATTGAAAATGAAAAGAAATTAAATCAATTTACTGAAAATGAAAAGAAATTAAATCAATTTATTTAAAATGAAAAGAAATCAAATTAATTAATTAAAAAAGTATCAATAACTCTTATTTAAACATTACGCGAAATCTGCGGAATAACTTTTCTACGTTCATAAAAAAACGTTGTTAATAAATAATTAAATCATTAAAAAAAAAGTTTTAAAAGAATATTTCTGACAAAAAGTATTTTGAAAGATTCAAAATTTACGACACGGAAAAACAAATTTATTAAATTATCGTTGACAGCTTTTTCTTTTTGGATGCAACAATATTTTAGCAATTATTTAAAGATCTGCTATATCATTTACCATGGACTTTATTAAAGCATTCTCAACAGTTCTAAAAAATTATAAATAATCAAATAAAATTTCCTAAACTGTTCGACAAATTTTAATAATAAATTAGAAAATTGAATACGATGCAAAATGGAATAAAACGAATAATTGAATACAATCAAGAACTGAATGAAAGAGAAAATTGAATACAATAAAAAATTGAATAAAACCGAAAATTGAATACAATCAAAAATGGAATAAAATACAAAATTGAATACAATAAAAAATTAAATGAAACAGAAAATTGAATACAATAAAAAATGGAAAAAAACCAAAAATTGAATAAAATAAAAAATTGAACACAATCAAAAATTGAATAAAATACAAAATTGAACACAATAAAAAATTGAATAAAAAAGAAAATTGAATAAAATAAAAAATTGAATAAAACCGAAAATTGAATATAATCAAAAATCGAATAAAACCGAAAATTAAATACTATCAAAAATTGAATAAAATACAAAATTGAACACAATCAAAAATTGAAAATATAAAAAAATGGAACAAAGTTTGTCAACTATTTGTTAAAACATTGTCCGATCCAAAAGTACATTTGAAATGAATGTCAAATATTTTATAACATCAAGACATTTTCTTTCTTTAGGTCATTAGAATTTAAATTTCTTGGAATTTACAAAAATTGATCTAATTTTTAAAAAATACTGCATATTTAAAAAAATCCTTTTGTTTTGAAATTTGACGATTATTTCTAATCTTTTTCTGTACAATTTAATTTAAAATATATTGAGTTGCTACAAACAAATTATACAAGAGTAATTCTAAGAAAATATAAAAAAAAACCATTCAAGCATATAAACGTATTAAAAAAAAGAACAAATTCGTTTAAAACACAAAAGTTACTATTTACAAACATTTTACAACGAATTGTGAGAATAATTTAAATCTTAAAAATGATATCTTTTAAAAGTTAATAATAATTCATATTTTGTTGAGGAAAATATGGGACCTTAATACAAGAGGTTAGATCGGTGGTGGTCTTTACGCGGGTGGTATTCTCCCTTACTAGGTGGAATGGCAAAACAAAGGGTTGCCAAGGAAACTGGCGGGCGTTCGTTGCCATCACAAAACTTTCAACTTGTGACTATAAACATTAATGTGTCCTATATGAAACAGCGTGCACGCCCTGCGCATGCAAGTACGCGTGTCATTATGTCCCTTATTCGCTTTTAAGCCTTTTCAAAATTGCACATGTCTTAGGCATTTTTTTTTTCAAAAATATTCCTAAAGCGCCGCTCTTAATTGATACTTGTAACGCCAATTATTATAAACTTTCACAATATGGTAATAAGAAACAACTTCAACGCACTCTTTATAATCCTTTGTCCTGAGAATTACAAGTGTATATTTTTTAAAAACTATTTTTTGACCAACCAAAATATTTTTTAATTAATTAGTGCTTTAATTCAATATTTCAGAAATTGTATATTCAGTATTCATAATGCTTAATAAAAATTAGTACAGTAATTATCTTATATTTATTACTACACTGAAAAAAAAATTTATTTGATTCAAATAACCATTTACTTGTCTATTATCAAAAAAATATTTATTTGAACCAAGTAATTATTATTTGAATCAAATAAATGGCATTTGAATCAAATATTGTTTATTGGACTTAAATAATAATTACTTGGTTCAATGGTTCAAATAAACATTTATTTGATAATAGACAAGTAAATCGTTATTTGAATCAAATAAATTTTTTTTTCAGTGTAGGATTATACCTTATTTATTAGGATTTATTAATATGAGAATTAATATTATATAATATATTATGAGAATTAATTAATATTATTAATAATTAATAGTAAATAAATATAAATATAAATTAATAATTAATAATATTAATTAATTCTCATTTATTTAATTTTGGCAATTAAAATAAAAGAATAAAAATTTTAACAATAAGCCAGACTCAAATATTGAACCCGTCAAGAAAAATGAAGAAAGTTACGAACTTTTAATAAAATAAATATTTAACGACAATAACAATGCAACTTAAGATGAGTGTTAAAGCAATTATTTAAGTTCACCTTTTAAAGAAATTTGAAATAAGTATTTTTAAAGCGACAATAAATTATTAATCCAGCTAAAAACATGGAAAATTTAAAGCAGATAAAAGCAAAAAAATGACAACTCGTTTTATTCTTTAATAAACATTCACGAAAATTGAAATAAGTAAATTGCAAAAAATGTCTGGTCATCTTAAGCAGAAAGAATTTTAAATACACCCTTACTAGATTTTCTATTTAAATTTACCAAAATTCGTGCTCAACCAAAAAAATAGTAACTCAGTTACTAGTTCAACTAGTTTCAGTTACTTACAGAAAAAAAATAGTAAGGGCATATTTAACATTCTTTCTGGTTAAATTAACCAGTCACTTTTTCAATGTAATTACAATTTTTCTGAACGAAATTTAACAAATGAAATCGTAAATTTAAAATGGAATTGTTTAAAACAAACAAATTTGCAAGTTTAAAAATATTAAATTAAAAAAAGTGGGGATCTAAAAATGGATAAATATTGACCAATAGAATTTGAACATTACAATAAAAAAATTCTTGTTAAAATAACAAAAATTCTGGTTAAAATAACTAAAATTCTGGTCAAAAAAACTAAAATTCTGATTAAAAAACTAGAATTCCGGTTAAAATAACTACAATTTTGGTTACTACTTTTTCTGGTTAAAGTGATCACAACTTCTAGTTCTTTTAACCAGAATTCTAGATATTTTCAATAAAAGATAAACGTGCATTAAAAACATCAAAGTTGAACAAACATTTCAGACATTAGCAATAAAAATACAAATTTCCAGATAAATATTCTCTTTAAAAATAAAGTCTTGCACTCGCAACTAAAAAATGTATTTAAAACGATAAATTGAATTTTACATACAAATCGAAATAAGAAAATTGAAAGCTTAAAAAAGGAATTTTAAAAATGTAACTATTAAACAAGCTAATAAAAAATTTATCAATACGTAAGTATTACGTAAGATGTTTTTAAATTGAATTTAAAAGCAAATTCAAGTTTCATTTAAAGCAAAGTATATAGATCGAAAGCAAAAATGCAATAAAAAATACAAGAAAAAAATTATTTTAAAAAAAAATTTGAAAATTGAACAAAATTATTATAAAACTTTATATTATTATAAAAATTATTAAACAAAATTTTTATTAAAAAGGAAAACATTGATTTGAATTAAATTTTATTAAAATTTTTTTAATTATTTTATTAAAAATCTCTTTAAACAATTAAAAATGCTAACATTTGAATGAAAGTATGCAACTAAAAAAGTTTCAATAAAAAAACATGAAATTTAAATATTGATTAATGATACTTTATAATCACAAAAATAATTTCAACAAAGCAACAAAGAAATTAAAAATAAATTTTTAACCAATGAATTAATATTTTTTAAAAAAGAGTTCTATTGCAAAGAAAAATGTTTAATATCAACAGGAAGGTTGATTAACTGTAAATATTTACGCAGTAAAAGAAAAATTAATAATAAATGATAATTAAGTTAAAATATTTATCTTATTATTCGTTATAAAAAGATGTTTGAACTAAAAGTTTCAATTTTCTTTCAGAAAACTAAAAATTTAATTAAAAAGAAAATAATTTTGAAATTTAACAAAATTAATTTAATTAATATATTTAATTAATAGACGAAAATGTTAACAGAAATTCATTGTGTTTTATTAACAGAACTTTACTCTCAAAAACTTCAAAATTTAATCAAGGATGGATAAAAAGTTAACTAAAAAGTCCAAAAGTTAGTAATATATTCTAATGAAAAGAAAAACCAATTTTCAGGTAAAATCGTACGTTAAAAAAAAACTTATTCTATGAGTAAGCAATAAATGAATAAAAGTTTAATATGTAACGCGAAATTTATGAAAAAATTAGAAGAATTCAATTTAATCAAAGAAAGATACACTCAGAAAAAAGTTTCTTCTTCTTTTCTTCTTCTTTTTTTAATTTAAAGAAATTACTGTTTCTTCTTCTTTTCTTCTTCTCTTTTTGATTTAAAGAAATTACTGTCTTTGGCTTTTCAGATTTGAATCAAAGAAATTTCTCTTTAAATCAAAAAAAGTTTCTTTGAATCAAATAAAATTTCTTTGATTAAAAGAAATCTTCTTTTATCTAAAGAAATTTCTGCATTAAATCAAAGAAATTCTAGTATTGATATATGGTCAAATAAATATTTTTTTGAATTAACGGCATAAATTTGTTTGAAACAACGAAAATTTCTTTAAATGGAAGAAAAATGAAATTTGAATCAAAGAAAATTTCTTTAAATGGAAGAAAAATGAAATTTGAATCAAAGCAAATGTCTTTAAATGAAAGAAAAATGAAATTTGAATAAAAGAAAATTTCTTTAAATGAAAGAAAAATGAAATTTGAATCAAAGAAAATTTCTTTAAATAAAAGAAAAATAAAATTTGAATTAAAGATACAAATCAAAGAAAGTTATTTCTTTAAATCAAAAGATATTTTTTTCTCAGTGTATGATTCCAACAATTGAAATTCTAAACAAAATTCCAATTTAGAACTAAAAGTTTCCAACTTTTCATTCCAAGTGTTTTAGATCTTAAAAATTTAAGAATCCAATAAAAAAATTATACATAATAATTAATAATAATTAATAATATATAAATAATAATTTGCAATTAAAACTACGTAAATTTTTGACGGAGATACACAATTTTAAACATTGTATACTAAAATCAAATCTTCATACCGAATTGAATAAAATGTTTAACACTCGATTGAATTGCTAAATACGTTTTAAGATTGAACTGAAATTTGTAGTTTAAACTGAAATTGAACATTTAAAAACAGTAAAAAGTTTTAACCAAAAACTTTAAATTAAATTTGCTTTCAACTAAACTGAACAATTGGAAGCAAGAAACTCAAGTTGATAAAAAATGCAAATCCTAATCTAAAGAAGAAACACGTCAAGAAGAGCCTTGATAAAAAATTGATGAACATTATAACGAAATGTATAATTTTGAAGGACGTCAATTGAATTTGCAGCTGGAGTTAATGAAATGTAATTTTAAAGCAATAACTAGTGCAGTTTTGAAGAATCATATTATATGATTACGCAAGGAATTGCAGCAAACTCGATTCTTCAAGTATATGCTTGTGATCACACCTGAAAGTCCCTCCCTTCTCTCTCATCTGTATCTTTTTCTTTTTTTTGAGTTTTACCGTCTTGCAATGTTGTGCCCGCAACTCGTAGACCTTGGTCAGTACGAGTCCAATACTTTTAAGGAGATGGAATGCAGTAGCTAACGTTTCATGAAACCGATGCATGTGCAGGTATTGATGATGGTTTCCCCATTCTTAGTGCACAAGACTCAAGCTATATAACAGTGCGAAAAGAAGCAGATCTATTGCATGTATTCATAACCCTCTAGCAATATTCATGTGACTTGAAACCGCAAACGATCCCAAGCTGTCGAGAGCAATAAAAATTTCTAGGCATAAAAATAAAACTAAACATCAATTGAAACAAAAATCATTCATCTCATTTGAAAGAAAATAGCGAAACACTAAAAACGTTTATAAACGTTAATTGTCAAAAAACGTAAACAATCGATTTTGCTTTATTGAACACAATGCTCGCCTCTAACTATAAAAATGATTTTAATCAATCAAATGAACTATTTCTAGAAGACTATTTCTTATCAATTTAGAGATAAAAAAAATTGAAATAAAATTGATTCGAGTTTTCGTTCTTTCACGCTTGAAAATTTAGAGTTAATTCAGATTTTGAATTTATATTCGAGCGCTTTACAATTTGCGGTTAGAAAAATATTTAGTACTTAATTTTGAGAGGGAAAAAATTTACGCTCCAGGGAAGCGTCAGAAGCGAAACCGGAAATATTTTCTCTTAATGAATGAGCATAGAAATTCTATTGTCTCCCCTGCATTTACATCCTATATTAATTGTCCTCAACAGCTCACCTTACTTTCTTGGGGTTATCCGGCCATATTTCGGTCGCTAGCACGCCAAGTCGCATTTATTGACTTGGTCGACGACCCATGTTATAGAAAAGCCAGAGTCACGCAATAACAATGACTTCTACTCTGATTACCCCGCCTTTTTGTAAATAGTAATGATGGAATAATTATTGTATTTAATTTGCAGTTTACAATGTGATTAAGGGTGATATAAAATCATTGCGCAAAATATTCGGGGTTGAAGGGAATACTATCCGCCATGTGAAAAGAAAATTAACCCCCAAAAAATGTGAAGATAAGAGCGGTTAACTAAGGATATTACCAATAGTATATCTATGTAATTAAAAAAAATTAAGTATTGTTAATTATCTTACCTTGTATTTATGGAAGAAAAGAGCTGTTCCAGAGGACTAAATGTTCTCAAAAATATGCAACTTGATTTTTACAATCACAAGCACAATGGCGCACTACGAACTCCTAGAGTGACGCTAGATTCATTTCGCATCACCCTTAATGCCATCTAGAGGTCAAAGTGACAAGCTCAGTGAAGCGGGACGCCCAGGGTTAGGAAACGATGAGTATACCAGATTTTACGTGGATTTAATGCTATTTACGTGAATAGTAATTTAAAACTCTATTAAAGAATTTATATGGTGTTTCATACCTTGGTTTTTTAAAAAATTAATAAAAAAAGTATATTATTTACTAAAACATTCTCACTTTGCTGTTGTCTTTTTTTATCTGATTACTACACAGCATGCGGTGCATACATAATTTCAGCACAACATAACCAAGGTTGGGAAGATACAATACATTACTTACTCTCTTTTACTCTCTTTGAAGTAAGAAAGAGAAACTGATTAAACTGGACAAATTGCATTTATCATCTCTCTTAAGGCGCGGTCACACCTCTAAAAGCTAGCTGCTAGCTAGCTAGCGCTAGCTGGCGACTGTTCACAGCTATAATTTTCCGGCAGCAGAAAATGCAATATA
>WNHD01000339.1:3180-37871 GCA_011057455.1 Ganaspis sp. Gsp50
CTTTATTGGGTTAAAACAACACCATAAGGATACAAATTGATGCAGCTTATTTTGACACGGATATTAGGGTTAAAACTACACTTCTTTTTTTCTGTGTGGCATTATTATCAGCAGATTTCTCATTGACATCAATACTGACAATAACAATGACAAAACTGATGATAGCAATGACAATACTGATGATAACAATGACAATACTGATGATAGCAATGACAAATCTAATGATAACAATGACAATACTGATGATAACAATGACAATACTGCACTGAGAAAAATGAGTTTGCTGTTACATGGATAGCTAACTTTTAGCTACTATAGCTAATATTTAGCTGTTACAGCTAAACATGTTAGCTGTTTTAACTAATTCTTAGCTATTATAGCTAAAAAAGTTTGCTATCCATATAATAGCAAACTTGATGAATATTTTGTGATCAATTTGATGCTTTTTGTGATCAATTTGATGCTTTTTGTGATCAATTTGATACTTTTTGGTATCAACTTGATACTTTTAAGTCAACTGTGATTGTGACAGACACTATCATCAGTTTTGGCATTGATTTCATCATTATTATCATTATTATCATCAATATTTTCATTGTCGTCATCATTATTGTCCTTTATATCATCACTACTATCAGTATTATCAGTATATTATCAGTATATTATCAGTATATTATCATTATTATCATTATTATCATTATTATCATTATTATCATTATTATCATTATTATCATTATTATTATCATTATTATCATTATTATCATTATTATCATCATTATCATTATTATCATTATTACCATTATTATCATCATTTTTGCGTTTATTATCCCAAATATAATTTTTCTCATTCTCATCCTGAGTACAATCATTTAAATAATCAATACTGTCCAATGTTCACAATACGCTGTCTGAATGTTTGAAAATCTCGATTCCAAAGACACCAAAAATTCTTTTGTACTATTTTAGCGCAAATGATAGAAATAATACACAAAAGGGGAACTTTCTCTAGAATTGAAAAGCTTCTGGAAATAATCAATTTGCCTCTATTTGACAGAAATGACTTTGTTGAAGAATCGAATGTATAATGAAAAATTGTCGGGACAGTGAATACGAAGAGGTACATGTCAGTGTCCGAAAGAGTAGAAGGGCCAGGTTGGAATTTATTTCCATAAAGCGTAACGCACCTTGCATAAATTATCAGCGATCGAGCACTCGTGGAATTAAAATCCTCGGATTCCAGAAACATTCAAGACATCACATCGCAATCACATTTTCAAAAAAGAAAAAAGTCGACAGCTCGCGGGTTAAATATTAAACACATCATCACAATTTATTCCATAAATCGCTGATTTTTATCCTGGCGACGTGCAGCTTTATGATTTTGCGAATTTCAACTTTTCAAATTTTACTCATTCTTTTTTCTTTCTTTCTTTAGTTTTTTTTCTATTTTTCTTTTAACTTTCTTTCATTCTTTTTTATTTTTTTCTGTTTTTCTTTTATCTTTCTTTCTTTTTTTTTATTTGTTTCTGTTTTTCTTTCATCTTTCTTTCTTTTTTATTTGTTTCTGTCTTTCTTTTAGCTTTTTTTTTCTTTTTTATTTGTTTCTGTTTTTTTTTCATCTTTCTTTCTTTCTTTTTCATTTTTTTCTGTGTTTCTTTCCCTTTTTCGTTCTTACATCTATTTTTCGTTTCGCTTTTCCTACTTTCTTTGTTTTTCGTTCTTTTTTCTTTCTTTCTTCCATTGTCATCTTTTCTCATTTCGTTAAAAAAGAGGATCCTAATTTGAATTCAAAACGGCAAATTTCAACGGGAATCTTCCGGGCGAAAAATTCGTTTTTAAATTCATCGAAATATTTTATTATTAAATTCAATAATAATTGTACATTTTTGAATTACATTTCTTTTAATTTACTTCCAGGTACGGACTTTTATTATAAAATAGTACAATATACAGAATGAAACTTTTATTATAAAATATAGGGGGGCAGTGCCCCCCACCGTAACCCTCATTTCTAAAAACCAAATTTATCACATTTTTATAAAAAGCTCTTTTAAATTCCCTCTCCTTTCACATGAAATGTGATTTTTTTGCACAGATATAAACTCGAAGAAAAAAGTCAAATAACGCAATTTGTGAAATATACTGTTCACTGGGGTGGGAATTGGCAATTCTTTTTTCTCGAAATGAGAAAGATGTCAAGTGTCGCCGATTCAGAGATTTTATCCTGACATTGATCTCTGGCGATATTCCCGCTTTTGTTATATGGAAGCTGACTCAAGAAAAACAACTTTTTCGGCCAAAAACCAAAAAAGAAAATCAACTAAAACAAAACAAAAAAAGTGATAAAAATAATAAGAAAAGTACCAAGAAAAAAATGTGTCCAATTTGCCTGATAGAAGCCGAGCATATCAAAAAGATCTGCTCTCGATGAAATCGTCAGATTAATCGTGACAAGCTCTTGAGAATCTCGCAAGTGGAAAGGGGGTCTATTCTGTATACAAACAGTTTTAGGAAATAAGATTGGGTCCAGACATACGTAAATCAAAGAAGAAACTGCCTCAAATTCTTATCAGAGAAAAACAGAAAAATAAATAAAGGAAAAATATTTCTCCAAAGGGGACGAAATCCAAGAATTTGCTTTTATTATTTCATTATTTTTGTTCAAACAATCAATTTTCTGACACGCCAAGCAACACAATTAATTTTAAAAAAATCAGAAAATAATAAATAAAATAATAATAGTCATAAAAATAATAATAATAATAATAATAGTAATTACCAATTGTTTATTTTTCATTTTCTTGTTCAATTTTCAATCATCTTTTTTATTGCCCTAGGGAAATAATGCCTACTTTATAGCACTAGGGAAATAATATCTACTTTATTGACCTCAGGAAATAATACCCATTCTATTGGTCAAGGGAAATAATAACTACTTTATTGTCCTAAGGAAATAATAACTACTTTACAGCCCTAGGGAAATAATACCTATCTTATTGCCCTAGGAAAAAATAACTTCTTTATTGCTCTAGGGAAATAATAACTATTTTATAGCCCTAGGGAAATAATGTCTACTTTATTGACCTCAGGAAATAATACTCATTCTATTGGTCAAGGGAAATAATACCTATCTTATTGCCCTAGGGAAAAAATAACTTCTTTATTGCTCTAAGGAAATAATAACTTCTTTATTGCTCTAGGAAAATAATAACTACTTTATTGACCTAGGGAAATAATAACTACTTTATAGCCCTAGAGAAATAATGTCTACTTTATTGACCTCAGGAAATAATACTCATTCTATTGGTCAAGGGAAATAATACCTATCTTAATGCCCTAGGGAAAAAATAACTTCTTTATTGCTCTAGGGAAATAATAACTACTTTATTGCCCTAGGGAAATAATAACTACTTTATTGCTCTGGGGAAATAATTCCACTTTTATTTACCTGGGGAAATCATACCTATTTTATTGGCCTAGGGAAATAAAGATCTTTTCAGAGACCTAGAAAAATAAAACCAGAGGCAATAAAATGCGCTTGAATATTCTAGGGCTATAAAAGGCCATTAATTCCCTGCAGTACAAGTAAAAGATGAAAATGAAGAAAAAAGAGAAATAAAGGGATAATGAATGAAAAATGTAATCGACAAAAAATTAAACATTGGAAGAAAACGGTTACTAAACACGTATTGGAATCTTGTGTAATAACGAATCCCAAAAAAAGACTCACGAGTGACAAAAGAAAAGAGGATAAGTGTGAAAGGGTCGCTGTTCGAATAACATTATTTTGTCACCGTTCGGCATGCGTTTGAAAAATATTGTGCTTACGCGTTCTTTAAAAACAAAATTAAAATGTTCACTTTTAGAATAAAAATACATTTCTTTATGCTCTAATAATATTTGTACGTTTTATTGTTATTAATAATAATAAAAATATTATTATTATTATTAATTTAGTAATAACCAGAGAATATTAATTAAATAATTTTGAAAATTATTTTAAGAATTATTATTATTATTATTATTATTATTATTATTATTTCACTGGAATTTTGAATTAAACACGCACTATTTCGAGACTCTAGTGTAATAACATTTATTTAAACTTAAAATAATGTTATAAAATTTGATAAAAATTATCATAATTATTATTAACATTATCATATTTCCATTCCTTTTATTGTGTAACAACACAATGCAATAATGCATGGTATTTCGAAACAATACACATTATATCGAGATCCCAGTGTATTAATGTTGAAATTTCAGATAAAGAATATTACTATTATGATATAGTTCATATTTTAATGATTATTTATTCAATTATAAATTATTAAACTTGATCCAGTTATTAAACTGGATTCAACTATATTAAACTGCAAATCAATACGCACTATTTCGAGGTCCTACTGTAATAAAGTTAAAATTCCTAACACAATTCTGTGTTATTAAAGAATATTATTACCATCAGAGTTATATTATAATATGTTATAATTATGTAATAATAATTATCATTTATTTCATTATTACACTGGAATTTCGAATCAAACACGCACTAATTCGAGACTCTAGTGTAATATAATTTATTTAAACTTAAAATAATGTTATATAATTTGATAAAAATAATTATAATTATTATTAACATTTATTTCCATTCCTTTTATTGTATAATAACACAATACAATAATGCACTGGCATTTCGAAATAATACGCATTATATCGAGATCCCAGTGTATTGTTGAAATTTCAGATTAAGAATATTACTATTATGATATAGTTCATATTTTAATAATTATTTATTCAATTATAAATTATTAAACTGGATCCAGTTATTAAACTGGATTCAACTATATTAAACTTCAAATCAATACGCACTATTTCGAGGTCCTAGTGTATTAAAGTTAAAATTCCAAACACAATTTTGTGTTATTAAAGTATATTATTACCATCGGAGTTAATGTTAGGCGCCGTCCATAAACTACGTCACGCTTTCGAGGGGGGGGGGGTCGAATTTGCTGACCGTGGTGATCTGTAGAAAAAATGGCGCTAATGCATGTGAAGTTTGTGACACCGGGGGGGGGGGGGGAAAAAAAGGGGGACGTAGTTTATGGACAGCCCCTTATAATTAATTTATTATTTTTACTATTACACTGGAATTTCGAATAAATACGCACTATTTCGAGACCCTAGTGTATTATCATTTATTTAAACATAAAATAATGTTATGTAATTTGATAAACATTAACATAATTATGATTAACTTTGTCATATTTCCATCATTTTTATTTTGTAATAACGCAGTGTGATAATACACTGGGTTTTCGAAACAATACGCACTATTTCGAGGTCCCAGTGTATTAAAATTCTTTAATCAACTACTGAGTGATAAAATCATCTTGACATATATTATTATTTTATGTGATTCAAATTTTCCCAGAATTTTTGACGTCAAACTTATTATCCTAATTATTTTGCTCACTAAAATAACATTGTAACATCATTCAAAAAACAATATTTGAATTCCCGTTTCCTCGAAAATTGAAACAATGCAATAGCAAATGGAGAACTGTTTGTAGAAATTTGAGAAGAATTAGGAGCGGGCAAGATAAAAGAAAGGCAGGATCACCAACAGACAAATCTGCAGAGCTCATGCACTTGAAACCCTTCCTCGAAGTCCGAAGAATGTTTTTCTTTTTTATTTCAGTCTGACTCTTTGCTCTTGAACTTTCGGTATTGTTATAAGGCATTTTACCAAGGATAAACCCGAATCGCTTGGGACTTACCTGGTAATTGCTGAAACATCGCAAGAGTGTTTACAGTGTCATCCAAGCTCACACCTTGGACGTCTCTTCCCGGCCACTTGCTGCCTCTTCTCGTTCCCTTCTTCACGCCGTTCAGCCTCCAGACCAACCACCAAGTCATCCTTCTGAAAAAAAAAAAATATATAATTGTACACAAAATTAATAAATATTTCCTGAAAGGTTGAAAATTGCTTTTCGTTATCAATTTCAATTTAATTTTAATCATAATTATAAAGTAATTCTAATTAAAAAGTACATAATTTTACTTAAAAGGAAAATAATTTTTCTGGAAAAGAAAGTAAGTTTCTTGACAAAGAAAATAATTTGTTTAGAAAAGAAAGCAAGTTTCTTGACAAAGAAAATAATTTGTCTAAAAAAGAAATAAGTTTCTTGATAAGAAAAATAATAGCAAATAAAACTAATTCCAAAATAATTATTTTTTCAACTGTTTAAGGGGCTATATTTAAATTACGTAACACTTTTTGGGGGGGAGGCTATTTGTTACATTCAGCAAAAAAATGGCGCTAATGTATTAAATATTTTGTTTTAATTTTAAGTTTTGTTTTATTCTTTTGCTTCCTCATAGGGAAGCCTTGTTTTATTGCAAAGGAGGGGGGGGGGGATTTTTAAAAAGAAAGGCATTACGTAATTTAAGTAAAGACCCTTAAAAAATGTCTTAAAAGAGATTTTTGAGCACTTTATGGAAGGATTTAAAATTTTGACTCAATTTTTTTTATTTTGAGGAGAATTTCAAAGCAGTGTTTAGAAAAGGATTTGTAGGCTTTTATTTTTGCTGCTCTTCCTCGCCTCGTTTTCATGATCGACTTGCGTAGCGAAACTCGACAAAATGACGACCGTTTCGTCTTCAATTTGCCGTGGCGGCAACTCTTTGGTACCAAATCTGACATTACTATTTGCATTCCTATTAATAAAGCTGGGCATAAAGTTGATTTATTGTCCAGCTATTTCGCGAAACCGATCTCTTATTTAGCCATAAATTTGCCATCTCGGTCAAAATAATAATAATATTTTTACTTCATTTGATTTTCAATTCTTGAAACAACTATTATTGCGGATGACACAGAAATAAAGTAAATTAAAAGCGAAGAAAGTTTATGATTTTGTAGATTGGTAAACAATTCATGGCACAAAAATAAAAGATTTTTAAAGAAAATGAAAGAATCTTGAAGGAAGGGCATAAATATAAATTTATTTAAAAAAAAGGAGATGAAACGGAACAAGGCATTTTTGCATTCGGCATTCGAATGAGTGAAAAAAACAAGTATTCGACTTGGAATTGGAAAACAATCATTTTAAAATAGGTTACAAACACTACACATTCTTGGATCAATTAGCACTTTAACAAAGTATGGATTGAAAAATTGACATTATTAAAAAATTCACTTTTTTATAAATTTCAAAGTGTTCCTGAAATTTTTTTTTAATTTTTCTTTTTGAATCCGATTCGGCATAAAAAAACACAAATTTAAAAGTTCCTCCCAGAAACTACACTTGCGTGGATCAATTTGTTTTTTAGTAAAATATAAATTAATGTGTATTTAAGAAAAATCATGGTTCATGTTTTTGCAAATTTGACAGGGTTCCTGAAACTTTTTTTGAATTTTTCTTTTAGCATTCTATTCAGTATAGAAAAAGAAGAAATTTTATCTATATTAGAAACACTACACTCTTATAGATCAATTCGCAATTTAGCAAAGAGTATGCATAAGTACGGATTATTTATTTTAAAAAATCATGATTCACGTTTTTGCAAATTTGACAGGGTTCCTGAAACTTTCTTTGGATTTTTCTTTTTGCATTCGATTCGGTATAGAAAAAGAAGAAATTTTATCTATATTAGAAACACTACACTCTTCTAGATCAATTAGCAATTTAGCAAAGAGTATGCATAAGTACGGATTATTTATTTTAAAAAATCATGATTCACGTTTTTGCAAATTTGACAGGGTTCCTGAAACTTTTTTTGAATTTTTCTTTTAGCATTCTATTCAGTATAAAAAAAGAAGAATTTTTATCTATATTAGAAACACTACACTCTTCTGGATGAGTTGGCAATTTAACAAAGTTTATACACAAGTGCGGATTATTTATTTAAAAAAATCATGATTCACATTTTTGCAAATTTGACAGGGTTCCTGAAACTTTTTTTGAATTTTTCTTTTGGCATTCGATTCGGTATAGAAAAAGAAGAAATTCTATCTATATTAGAAACACTACACTCTTCTAGGTCAATGAGCAATTTAGTAAAGAGCATGCATAAGTACGGATTATTTATTTAAAAATATCATGATTCACGTTTTTGCAAATTTGACAGGGTTCCTGAAACTTTTTTGTATTTTTCTTTTTGCATTCGATTTCCCAGAAAAAAGCACCCCAATTTGAGTATCATGATAATTTTGACACTTTACTAGAAAAGTTTGAATGTCAGAAACATATGGATTAATTATTCTTCAAAGATATACTTTTGGGCAATATTCAAGGAGTTAATGAAATATTATTTTGCATTTTTTTTCTGCATTAGATTCGGCAGAAATTATTTTAAATAATTTAAATACGAGCATTTCGAAAACTTCGTTTTTATACAAATCATTTGTATGAAATCCTTTTTATTATCATTATTCATTTGTAAACAGGTTTTTTTCAGATAAATGAAATTATAATTTGCCATTCTGTTTTTAAATTACTTTATTTGTTTATATTATAGTTTTTACAATAGTGCTTGTAACACGATTTTGTATAAAAGTCAAATTTATTACATAGTTTTAATATGAGCCAAAATCTACCCAATGAAAGAATTTTCAAAAATTAAATTTTATTTACAAAGAAAACCAAATTCTTTTCTTTCAAAATTCCAGTATGTATTATTTCTTCTTCTATTCTATGTACTATTTCTTCTTCTATTCTATGCTCTATTTCTGCTTCTTTTTCTTCTTCTAATAATGTTTTTAATTCACTTTCAAAATTCCTATGCAAAGACTGTCTACTCCCGCAATCAGTTCTCAAGGAAGAAACTTTTTCTCCGTAGAATTTCTTCCAAAACATTCGACATTCAATTTTCCTTTACTTCTTTTCAAATGCGGTTTTTCTTTTGTGTGCGATTTTTTAAAAATAATTCTTCCTCATTATGGAAAAAGGATTGACTGCCAAAGAAAATTGTTTCAAAAGAAATTGCTTTGAAAAAAGTACTTTCAAGAAAAAATTACTTTCAAAATAAATTACTTTCAAGAAAGAATTACTTTCAAGAATTACTTTCAAGAAAGAATCACTTTCAAGAAAGAAATACTTTCAAGACAAAAATGCTTTCAAGATAAAATTACTTTCAAAATAAATTACTTTCAAGAAAAAAGTACTTTCAAAAGAAATAACTTTTAAAAGAAATTTACTTGAATCAAACCACTGTTTCTTTAAACAAGTTTAAAAATCCGAACAAGTTTCTAATCAATTAAATAAGTCGTTAAAAATAAAAAAACGCGATTTAATTCTCCTCCACGAGCATTTCTTGATCCTGGACTCTCTGTCTCGTTTTCTCCTTCTGTTTCTTTTGCTTGACAACGGGGGATTTTGTAAAGGAGATGTTTCTTTCTGCCTCGGAGATGTCGATTTCCTCGACGAGTTCGCTGGTCATGGAAGTGTCATCTTCCTCCATGGCTTCCTCGAGTTTCTTCCTCTCCTTGAGTCCAGCAGCTGGCGATCTGATGAGGGAAATATTCCTCTGCACTTGCTTGATATTCTTCTCTTTCTCCACCTCTCTTCCAACTCTCAGCCTCTGCATTATGTGTGTGTTCTGTCTCTTTTGTTTAATTTCTTCCACTTTCTTCATGGCCTCAATTGTCTTGGACCAAAGTTGACGATTGTATTTTACAGGGATATTTCGTCTCTTTTCAAACTCAAAGGATGGATCGATTGCCAGATCTTTTCCTGCCGTTTTCCTGTAGGCTTTCGTCCATTTTACTTTTCTTGGATTCTTCTTCTTCTTGAATGCTGCGTGACATTTTGACCTGCAGAATCTGAATATCTGGAAAAAGGGAATTTATTAGTTTTTGAATTTCGTGTACAAGTTTTTTAATTTGGCAATTAAATGATTTTTTGAAGAAAAGAATTAAGGAAAATTTTGAATTTAAGAATTTGTATATAATAAAATATATGAGTCATTCATAATAAAAAAAGGATGTTTAAAATTAAATTTTTTAATTAAAGATGTTTTTTTATTGATTTATTGATTCAAAAATATTGATTCAAAAAAATATATTTTGAAATTAAAGAATTAAAAAAGCTTTTTAAAGTAAAGAATTCTTTTAAATAAAGAATTTTTGTAAATGAAGGAACCCAATTAATTTCTTTAATTAAATAATTTTTTTAAATGAATTTTTAAAAATAAAGAATTCTTTTAAATACCTAAATAATTTCTTTAAACAAAAAAATTATATTTTAAATTTAAGAACTGAATTTCTTGAATTAAAAAATTAGAAAAATTGTTTAAATAAAGAAGGCTTTTGAATAAACAGTTTTTTTTAACTAAATAAGCTTAACTAAACAATTATAAATAAATAATTATAAAATAAATAATTATATAAATAATTTTTTTAAATAAAAAATTTTTAAAAATAAAGAATTCCTTTAAATACCTAAATAATTGAATAATATTTTAAAATACATAAGGACCTGAATAATTTCTTGAAATATAGATAATTTCTTAAAATAAATAATTTCGTAAAATAAATAAATAATTTAGTTAATTAAATAAATGATTTCGTAAAATAATTGATTTTGTAAAATAAATAAATGATTTCGTAAAATAAATAAATAATTTCTTTAAATAAATAATTAAATACTTTTTTATAATAACTAATGTTTTTGAAACAAATAATTGTTTACACAAAAACTGCAAATTTTGTAATTAAAGTCCCAAAAATGAATTCAAATTGATAATAGATTTACAAATTCCAGAATAAAAATTGCAAATTGTACATTAGAAGAAAAGTAAATAAAGCATTAAATTGTGCATTAAAAATTGCAAATTGTGCATTAAAAATTGCAAATTGTACACTAAAAATCACAAATGTTAAATTGTTAATCAAAAGTCGTTTAAACTAACCTAAAAATCAACATAGAGAAAAAAATATTATCCGAATTATCAAATAAAAAAATGGGATAAAAGTTGCTTGTCGACAGTAACAGCAAAAAGAAAACAATAAACAAAAAGCGAAAATTGTTAATTTTGTAAAGAAAATTGCAACACAAGGCAAAATGAAAGTGAACATAACCTCTGAAGATCGAAAATTCTTTTCCAAACTTTGAACTACAATTGCAGTAAAAATTCGAGACAAAAAGTAATTAGAAATACGTACCTTGCAGTCATTTCTCACAAATTGAATTCCATGTCCCGGATAAACTCGCGAGGAGCAAAAATAACACGTTTCAATCCGCATTTTGTGAAAAAACACGAGCACGAGGATTTATCTTGAAAATTGACAGAGCTTGGAAACAGCATTCATGCGCCATCTCTCGGCGCCGTTTGGTACTTTTTCGTAATTTAAAACCGGCGCGAAAATACGAGAAAATTTAAAAACACGATTTCAAAATTACTTTTTTAAAAATATTTTAAAATAATAAAAATTTGATAAAAATGACTAAAATGTGCAAATGTTTCATTTCTGAGTATCAGACATCTTTTTGTGCAATTAACTTTGTATCTAAAATTTAAAAAATACTTTTTTGAATAACAATTTTTTGTAAAATGAAAAAATTGCAAAAAAATACAAAATAGTGAAAATTCAATTTTGTATATGAAACAGTTTTTGATGCATAAAAAAATGCCCGGAATTTATAAATTATTTTTATTATTAATTATTAATTTTGTTATAATTCATTTAGTATGTTGTTTTTATTTTATTTTATTTTTATTTTTTAATATAAATAGTGTTGAGGAAGGGAATGAATTTGATTAAAGAGAGTCTATCTCTGATATATAGAACTATTGATTGCCGGAAGGTACTAATTTAATATTGAAAATACTCGTCTCACTGCAGGTTGAAAAGCAGTAAAATCATAATGTGGAGTTACGTGCTCTTTTCTTTTATTGTTTTGTCCATTTCATTATATTGCCATAGGCTTTTTAACGAGCCAATTAGCGTCATTGAAAATCCCAACGACTCTTACGACTATATTATTGGTGAGAAAATTATTTAATTTTATAAATAATAAAATAATAATTACAAAAGAAAATAAATTGTTGCATCAGATTTTTAATATTATTTTAAATATTTTATTAACAAATAAATAATAAATTAAAGAAATGTATTAAAATAATGTAAATAGAGAATTTAATTTATAAATACAATTCAAGAAAATTCAAATTTTTGAAAATTACAATAAAGGAATTTTCGAAATTTTTTTTAAAATTTGAACTTATAATTTTTATATTTATTATTATTATTATTTAGTATTTATTATTATAATTTATTATTTATTATTACTTGGTATTTATTATTTATTATTATTTAGTATTTATTATTATTATAATTTATTGTTTATCATTATTTAGTATTTATTATTATTATAATTTATTATTATTTTAATTTATTATTTATTATTATTTAGTATTTATTATTATTATAATTTACTATTTATTATTTATTTATTATTACAATTTATTATATTAAGTAATTCTCAATATTTGGCATTTAATTTACTTATCCTTGAGTTTATTTATTTTAATTTCAATTAATTAAATGAATTAAATTAATAAAATTTACCACAATTTAGCCTATTTTAAAACTACAGTCAACTCTACTAATAGTGCCGCAGATTTTTAAAAAATTGCACAAAGGAAACAAAGGACGCTCGAGTGAGTACAAAAAAGCGGCACTATTCATAGAGTGTTTAATTACTATAAAATAATGTACAATTAACTTTTTATAAATGGACATTTATTATATTGAATTTTAAAATTAAGAATTGAAAGAAAAATTGAATGAAAGAAATTGTCAACTTTTATTATTAATAATATTAATATTTTATTTTTAATAATTTTTAATAATTATTAATAATAAATAATATTATTAATAATAATAAAAATAATAATGATAATAATAATAATAATAATAATAGTAATAATAATAATAATAATAATAATAATAAGAATAATAATAATAGTAATAATAATAATAATAATGATATTATTTATAATTATTCACTCTTTTAGATCTATTTTTTTAAAAAAAGTGTATTCTTTTCATCGCCTATATATATTTATAAATAAATAATTAAATAAATAAATAAATATAAATAAATAATAAATATAATAAATAATAATATTTAAATAATTAAATAAATATTCATATAAAAAATTAAATAAATAAATATTCATATAAAAAATTAAATAAATAAATATTCAAATAAACATTAAATAAATTAAATACAGTCAACTCTATGAATAGTGCCACTCAAACTTTACCAATAGTGCCACTGAAACTCTACGAATAGTGCCGAATTTGTTTTCCTCCCACTCGAGCGTTTGTTTTCTTTGTGCAAATCTGCGGCACTATTCGTAGAGTTGACTGTATTCCATTTTTATCCACTTGTTCATATTAATAACAAATTTATTATTTTTTATTATTTGCAAAAGTGGGAGCTGGAACGGCTGGGTGTGTTTTAGCATCGCGATTATCAGAGAATCCGAATTCTACAATTTTATTGGTCGAAGCAGGTGGCTATTTTAATTGGTTTTCATCAGTGCCAATCGCAGCGCCCGCTTTATTTGAAACCCCCGTCGATTGGGCTTACAAAACAGAACCCCAATGGTACTCATCAAAAGGACTTCACGAGCACGTGAGATTTTTTTTAAAAACAACCTTATAATCAAACTGCAATTAACCTTCTTATTGCATGAAAGATAATTACAAAAATACAGTTAAATGTATTAATTGTAACTTATTCTTTTCAAAGCGTTAACTAAAACAACGTTGTTATTATCGACTGATGGTAAAACAATGATCTACCTTGTCAGAGGTCGGTAATACAGATACCCCCAGTGTCAACAAGTCGGTAACTTGGTCGCTCGTCACACAACCGAAGTGCGCCCAAACACACGAGATGCGATGAGGCACCTGCATTACCGACCGCTGGCAAAGTAGGGTTCCATTTTACCAACAGTCGATAATACCCAGTAACGTTCGTTTTCCCTTTGAAGGACAATTTTAATTTCGTTTCTTGTTGGAAAAATACGCAATGAATCTAAATTTATTGATTCTTAATAATATAAGCAATAAAATCATTGTTTCTTGACAATGTAAACAATAAACTTTTTTGTAAATAAAAACAATAGATTTATTGTTTCTTGAAAATATAAATATAATATAAATTTTAAAATATAAAAACAATAAATTTACTTTTTCTCAAAAAAAAATAAATCTAAATTTATTTTTGATTGAAAAAAAACAGAGACAAAAGTGGCCCCGGGGTAAAGGACTGGGTGGAACTGGGCAAATGAATTTTTTGGCGCACTCTTTTGGTAAAATGGAAGATTTTTCAAAATGGCCCGGAGGTTGGTCATTTTTTGACTTGCAGCCGTACTTTAAGAAGGTCTCGGTAATTATGAATGTGAAGAAAGTGGAGGGGGAATTGACCCGGGCGGTTTTGGAGTCTGGTAAAAGATTGAAAAAACAAGGGGCAATTTTTATGCCAGCTAGTGAGACATTGAATGACGGAAGCAGGTGGAGCACTTTTCATGCGTATTTGCAAAGAGCATGGAATAGGGACAATCTTCATATTCTGGCTAATACTCTCGTCACGAAGGTATAAAGAATATGAATACGAGTGTAATTGCACCGGAACGCCGGTTCTGATAAATCTTGTGCATGAGCTTCTAGGAGAGTGGGGGGTAGAGAGAGAAACGACGCGCGCAGTGACGTACTAACTAAGGGTTCTCGCTGCTGAGCAGGGCCCCAAAAAAAGCGCGAAATTAATTCCGCGTCAAAATTTGCGCCTATAAAAACTTCATACGGATTGTTTGTTAGGCTTTGCTTTAAGGTTAAGCCGATTAGAGCACAAGGCTAAATACGGAATCGGCGTTCCGGTGTAAACGAAAATAATAATATTATAATATAAAAGGATATTATTATAAATCTACTTTTTTAAATCCTTGCTAAAGATATACTTTTTTTTAATTTAATTTTTTTTTTTTTAATTTCTTGTATTGGAAAAATATTCAAATTTTCCTCAATTTTAATAGATTGTTGTGGGAGCAAATTTAAAAATCGAGGGAATAGAAATAAAATACAGTAATGGAACTTTTGGCAAAATAATGGCAAAAAAGGAAGTTATTCTTTCTGGAGGAACTGTTAATTCACCGCAATTGTTAATGGTTTCTGGAATCGGACCATCGATGGAACTCAAAAGACACAAAGTAATTATTCACTATTTAAATAAATAATAATAATAATTTAACAATTGGGCATTATTTTAGAAAAAAATGTTGGTTTCAAAAAAATATTTAAAAAAAATATATTTTGTTTCGTAGTAATAACTGAACTTTTTGCAAATAATAAATGTTTTTGGCACAATTTTCTTCTCCATAAAAAGCAGAAAATTAATAGGGTTTTTTAAATTGTTAAATTAGGGAAAAATATTATAAGATATAAAATAATATAACAATGCTTCCTCTATAAGGAAGCAAAAATAAACAACAATAATTAGTCGTTTGCAAAATAATTTACTTTTTAAAAATTAAAACGTGTAATTTATTTTTAAATATTATTTGTTTAGATTCCTATTGTTAAAGAAATTCTAGGAGTTGGTCAAAATCTTTTTGATCATCTAAACATGGCACTGTACGTTTTTCTCGATGCTCCAGTTAGTATTACATTAAAAAAAGTTCAAAGCATTTCAACTTTATTGAAATATTTTATTTTCGGAACTGGTAAATATTTATAATTTTTTTTTCATTTGAGTTTTTCATTTTTTTCTGCGTTTTTTGTTTACTTTTTATAATTTTTAAGAAATTAACTTTAATAATCTTTTTTTTTTAATTTTTGATTTATAAAAAAATGTTTGATTTATAAAAAAAATGATTAATAAAAAAAAACATCATTTAAAAAAATATATTCTTTTAAATAGGTACCTATATTCTTTTTAAATAAATTTTATTTTAAATAAATTTTTTTTAAATCAAACTTTTTTTTACATTTTTCAAAAATTTTTTTTAAAATTTTTTTACATTTTTTAAAAATTTCTTTAAATGAAACATTTTTTTAAATCAAATATTTGTTTAAATCAAATATTTTCTTAAATCAAACATTCTTTTAAATCAAATATTTTCTTAAATCAAGTATTTTTTTTTAAAAAAATTTTGCATAAAATAGAAATTAACTCAAAATAACTATTTTACAGGACTTTTAGCAAGCAATGGAATAAAAGCTATTGGTCGTAAAAACGACAGTGGATTTATGCTTTTTGCAGGGGCGACCACCGACGAAAAAATATTAAAAAATGTCGGAAATTATCGAACTGAGGTGAGTTTTTATATCCTCTTTTAATTTTTTTCAAAACATTTTGTTTGTCATTAAATAAATAATTGTAAAATTGCAATAAAAAATAAAATATATATAAAAATGTAAGATTTTGAAAAATAAAAAAAATTATATCATAAAATTAAAAATAAAAATTCTTAAAACTAAAATTAAAAACAACTGATAGAGGTTTCAACCAATTTTAGAGGCGGTTATTGTACGCGGCAATTTTAAACATTTCAAAAATTTGAAAAAAAAACTCTACAATTTAATTTGTTTATAAATCCGACTTAGATTTTCAGATCCGTTTATCCCACTTACAATAATATATCACAGGAAGGATTTCTTCTACTTACGAGTTGTTTACAACCAAAAAGTCGAGGAAATATTACATTAAAGTCTAGCAATATTTTGGATCCACCTGCAATTGATCCATCGTATTTAGAAAACGACGAAGATCTCAAGTGCTCTCAAGAAGGTTTTAATTTAATAAAAAATTTTTTTTAAATTTAAAAAATAAAAAAAAATAAAAAACTTTTTTTAATTATTTGTAATAATAAAAAAAAAATAATATTAGTAAGATAATAATTTATTTTTTTTATTTTGTAAGTCTGTATATGGTACAAAAAAAATAATTACAATAGAATTTTTTTCATTAATGCTACAATTATGTTTTACATAAAAAAAATAATTATAATAATAACAATAATAATGCTACTAAAAATAATAATACTAAAAATAATATAAATAATAAAAGGGAATGTTTTGAATTAAATAAGTTTTAATAATTTGTTAATCACTTATTACTATTTTCTTTATTAAATAATTAACAAATTATTAAAATTGATAAAATTTAAAAGAAATTATTGCAATTGATTGTATATTATTTTAACAAAAAAATTATTATTTACAGCGATAAAATTAGCAATGGAAATTTTAGACAGCGATGAATTTAGAAAACTAGAAGCTAGGCTCCACGTGCCTGTTTTGAAAGATTGTCCACAGTCAAAAGACAATTATTTGGATGATAATTTTTCGGAATGTGTAATTAGGTTAAGTGGAATTGCAAGTTACCATCCTGGAGGGACATGTAAAATGGGAAACGGACCCGATGCAGTCGTGGATTCAAAACTTCGGTAAATAAGAAAATAAATAAATAAAAGAAATATTCCTAATAATAAAAGAATTATTCTTAATAATAAAAGAATTATTCTTAATAATAAAAGAATTATTCTTAATGATAAAAGAAATATTTCAAATAAAGAAAAATTCTATTGTACCGACAAATGATAATATCGGTCGATAAAGAAGGGATTTACATTGTCGACCAACTGCCGATAAAGTAAATCACTGTATTTGTTCTTGAGAAAAACGGAGGTTTTTAGCGACGTACGGTCGATAAAGTAAATCCATAGATTTGCCTTTTTAGGACTGCGAGGGTTCTACATTATCGACCAACGATAAAATCTCTAGATTTCTCTCGTGGAATTTCAATTACCTTCTGTTGGTGTGTGAACCAACCGTCGGTAATGCAGATTTCCAGAACCGTTAGCAGATTGAATTTTTATAATTGCTTTTTTATAATTTGAATAACGTTTAATTAATTTGAAATTCTGCTATATATATTTAATGAATTTGGTTTTGTTAATTTATTGGTTTTATTCATCAATGACTTAAAACAAAGCTTTTGATAAATATTTAAATAATAATTTTTGTTTCTTGGAGGATTATCTAGCCCTAGAAACTTTGTTCTTTCTTAAAAATGAACAAATAAAAATAAATAATCATAATAAATGTAATAATTAAAAATAAATTTTTAATTATTGTTTTAGTGTCAGAGGAATTGAAGGTTTAAGGATAGTGGACGGAAGTGTTTTTCCTACACCAATTTCCGGACATCCAAACAGTGTTATAATCGCATTGGCAGAAAGAGCCGCGGATTTTATATCTTCTAACAAGAAATAAAAAATTATTTTAAAAAAGAAAAATGTTTTTATATCGTTTCAAAATAAAAATAAAATAAAATTTAAATTTTGTCCTGAAATTTTCTTTTATGCTTTATTTTTTATATTTCAGGGTAAAATTTAAGTTTTAGTTTATTTTTTTCAATAAATGCTTCAGTTTTTTAAAGTAAATAATAAATGCTTAATTTTTTTAAGTAAATAATAAATGCTTTTTTTTAAATACTTTTTTATTTTTATATTTTTTATTCGTATCTTTTTTGAATTGTTTTAGTAATAATAAAACTGGATTTTTTATTTCGATAATTCGAGATTTTTGAAACAAAAGAAAAGCGTTAGTAGTAAAAAATTGTTGTTGTTGCTGTTAAAAAATAAATGGCTCGCAAAAGTAACGGAAAAACGAGAAATTGAATAAATAATACAAAAATAATAAATATAAAAAATCGATAGCTAGTCATTAAAGCAATAGAATGAATATTTACAAATAAAAGTAATCGAATTTTTAACATTATATAGGCTCAAAATGAATAATTTGCTTCAAGAGCACCAAGCTAAACATTTTTGCAAAATTCCTGATGGACTACGAGAACTCTGCACTGATATTTCAAGAGAAGTAAAAAATTTAAAAAAAAACATTAATTAATATATTTAAATAGAGAAAAATGTTAAAACTGAAACGAAATTTTTTTTAAATTTTACGATTTGAATTTTTCGAAAATTACGATTTGAATATTTTATAAATATTACGATTTGAATTTTTTAAATCTTACGATTTGGATTTTTCGTTCTTCCGATTTGAATTTTTGGGTATTGCTATTTGATTTTTTGGTATTATGATTTACATTTTGTAAATATTACGATTTGAATTCTTGAGTATTTTACGAATTGAATTTTCGTCAATATTAAAATGATTTTGTTTAAACTTAGGTTCTTAGGGCCCAACCTACAGATATTTATGGTTTTACTGCTGATTATTTAGAAGCCCTCTTAATTACAAGAGAAAATGCAAAAGGTTATTTTTTAATTGTATATTTACAAACAATAATGCATTTTTCATTTTGATTAAAAATTTAAAAAGAAATTGATACTTTTAGTTTGTAATTTTTGAAATTTAATTTTTGAAATCGTATGTTTTAACAAACTTAAATATTATTGAAATTTATTTAAATAAATTAAAATTGTTATTAAAACATTATTTAAATTTATTCAAATAAATTAACATTGTTATTTAAATAAATTAAAACGGTTATTTAAATAAATGAAAATTATTATTTAAATAAATTAAAATTCTTATTTAAATAAATTAAAATTCTTATTTAAATAAATAATAAATGTTATTCAAATTATTAGTACGATTGATCACTAATTTTTTTATATTTAATAAACAAATAATTTTTTTACTTTTTAATTCCCTACCTATATTTAAATTTAATATTATAATATTAAATTACCAATATTTAAATTTTCCAAAAAATTCGATTTTTCAGTTGCATTGACAATTGTTCGTAAAGTAATGATTGACACTGAATCGCTAATTGACGTTCTTAAAAAAACTGGTTTGCCTTTTAAACAAATAGCAAAAGCAATTCCTCGACTTCGGGTAAGTAAATTTTATTTTCATTAAAACAACATTGAATATTATAATTAAATTTAAAAATTTCCAATATCGTAATCAAATTAATTTAAAATAAACATCAAAATTAAAATGTTCAAAATCGGAATCAAATTAATTTAAAATAAACATCAAAATTAAAATTACAAATTTTCAAAATCGGAATCAAAATCCCTTTGAGATTGCAAAGAATTAAAAACGGATCTTTAATCGCAAGTAAAAACTGCTATCAAACATAACCTATAATCGTTTGCTTCTAAGGTCCCTCAGGAGCGCGAAAAATTGAAAATACAAAATTCTAAAAATTTAAATTACAAAATTTCAAATATTTTAATTAAAAAATTATAAACAAATAAAAAAGATCTATAAACATTTGAATAAAAAAGATGTTGAACATTTAAATTATAAAAAAATGTTGAGCATTTAAATGAAATAAAATGCACATTAAAATTTTAAAATTACAATTTAGAAAGCTTTTCGTGATTATTTGGATGCACTGGAATTAGAGAAAGAGGCCACCGGTAATTAAGCTTATTTTTAAAAAATATTTTGAAAAATATACGGGTAGAAAATTTCAATAATTTTAAAAAAATTGTCAAACAGGAGGGCAAATTGAAAAAAAGAGTCAAATTTCGATAGGAAATATTCTTAAAGAAACTGGAGCAACATTGCAAGATGCAAACAAAGCTGCAACTTTGATTCAAGTAATTATTAAATTTTTAAAAATTTTAATAAATATTTAAAAGTTTTAATAAATATTTAAAACTTTTAGTAAAATGTTAGTAAATATTTAAAAAAATTAATAAAATTGTAATAAATATTTAAGCATTTTAATAAATTTTTAATAATTAATTTAGTATTGTCGAATTTTTTTCAACAAATTTTTAAAAATTTTGAATATCAACTTTTGAAAATGTTTAGACGGCGTTTCGAGAACATTATCAAAAAATGTCAGAAAAGGAAGAAATAGGGGAAATACAATGGCAAAAGGCAGTTATGAACACCATGAAAATTTTGAAAAAAGCAGGAATTAGTCAAAGAGAAGCCACAAAAACTGCTCCTCTAATTAAAGTATTTCCCTTAATATTTAAAATACTTTATTTAAATTATTTCAATACTATCATTTTTTAAATTATTAAAATACTATTATTTTTCTAAATTATTAAAATACTGTCATTTTTCTAAATTATTAAAATACTTCAATTTTCTTAAACTATTACAATAGCTACTTTTATTTTTTAAAACCATTAAAACACTTTTATTAAAATAATATTTAAAGTTTCACGCATTTAACAAACTTCTTTTTCAATATTCATGAAACGAATTAAAATTAATTTTTCAGGAAGCATATCGAGGTTATTATGCAAGACGAAATACAAAATCGAAAGTACAAAATGAATAAAAAAAATTATTTTCTCGAAAGCAATGTATTAGAATTACTAACAACGTACTGTAATTAAATAATTTTCTTCCGATAAAGAAAGACATTGTAAAAATGGTCTAGAAATTAATAAAAGATAGTTTGGCAATGCATTTTTTAACAATAAGACATCAATAATTATTCAAAGCAATATTCAAGAACAATAACAATCACTAATGTACAATTCTACAATTATAAAGAAAGTACTCACTTTTACCAAATAGTTGTTTTCTTAATTATTCTTCGCTGAAAGAATTATTATTCTTTCACTTCGATACTTTTCGTTTCACTGATTAAAATTCAATTTACTTTCTATTTCTTGTACGCTATTCTTTCTAGTTCTTTTCTTATTTCAATATTTAGTAACTGATTTATCAACACTTTCTTCGATTTTATTGACTTCAAAGACGCCAATTGTACCATAACCTACAAAATCGTGGAACTTTAAAACCACCTGTGCTTTACAAATTTCAAAGAAACAATGCAACTTATAACTTCAAAACAGAAGCTAAATGATCGTGATCAATAAATTCTACCGAAATTAGTCAAAATTTGTGTAAATTATAAAAACAAGGCTTTAAAAATCTCTTGCCAAACAACTTTGCTGAAGTCCAAGACGGAAATGACAAAAAAGTGCGCGGTGTGCATTCTTGCCCGTTCACAATTATAGTCAGCCAATCACGAAGCAGAGAAAGGACAAGTTTGACTTTGTCAACCAATGAAAGTGAGCATTTCTCCCGCCTTTTCTTTCTCCTTCCCTCGAATTCGAACCAACTAATCACAGAGCATGAACTGGACAAAAACTTTCAGGCAACAAGTGGTATCCATTATTGTTTATTTTTAATCATTAAATTTGTTTATTTCGGTGTTTATTGAAGGATTTTCTTATACGCTCAACTATAGAAAAGTATTAAAAAAAACAAGGCATTTTTTTTCTTTGCTACCTTTAAGCATTGTTTACTTTGTTCCAACTGTTTCAATGTAAGCACGTGCTTTTGAGGTTAGGGATGCACGCCGGTTGTCAAAAGAGTGCAACACGCAAAAATATTTCTTTCTTTATGATTTATGTGTTCAATAAAACATTGGAAAGGTTTTTAGTAATGGATATATAGAGTCTAAACAACTGAAAAAATTATTTACAACAAAATATTTCAAAAAGGGAAAGGAATTTGGTTAAAAACGTAAATAAAGTTGTGGGAAAAAGATGCCATCGTTTTACACAATCGAGGTAAGAATTTATAATTTTCGATTATTTATTCTGTACAGTTTATATTGCTGTGAATTTATTGATATTCTATGAGTTTGTTGATATTCTTAATTGTTTTTTTTTGTAGATATATTGTCAATTGTTTTCTTCTTGAAAAATTGTTTTATTCTTGAAAAATTGTTTTCTTTGCTAAATTGTTTTTTTTTTGCTAAATTGTTTTTTTTTGCTAAATTGTTTTCTTTGATAAATTGTTTTCTTCTTGCTAAATTGTTTTTTCTTAATCTCAATCGTTTTTTTATTGATTTGTATTCTCAATTGTTTTTTAACATAAATTATTCACTTTCATTCATTTATTTCAATTATTTATTGATTTTAATCATTCGCAGTTATTTACTTTTAATCACTTATAACGTTTATAATTTTATTTCGTTTTCCATTTTCCAGATAATTAAAGAAAATCTCGAAAAATTGGAAAACGAGTACGATTTCAGTTGTGAATATATTTATATAATTCGAAGTTTGATGAAAAATCATTTCATTACCAGTAAAAATACGAACACTCGAATCGAATGTGCAATTTGCTTGTGTAAATTAATTTCACGCCCTGATTTAAAATGCATGTTTGAAGAACACGTAAGTATTTTAAAAAAAAGAAAACAAAAAAAAACAAACATAAGATAAACGTAAAATACATAAAAGAAAAATGTAAATTTGTTGAATTGCAATTCGAAAAAAACGGTAAAGGGTTTTAAAAAATTTTTTAAATGTATTTAAGATTTTCTAAAATGTATTTAGAACTTTTTAAAATGTATTTAAAATTTTTGAAATGTATTTAAAATTTTTAAAATGTATTTAAAACTTTTTAAAATACATTTAAAATTTTTAAAATCTATTTAAAAATCCTAAAAATGTATTTACTAATTTTAAAGAGTGTATAAAATTCGGTAAATAATCTTCACTGATATTTTCTTCAAAAAGTTGATAAATAATTGTTTAATTAATTTTATGAATTTTTTTTAGGAGGAGGAACGTGTCATGCTCTTTTTGATAGAACAATTACAAAAATTGGACCCACTTTCAGATCATTATGACCAGTATTGTGAAATTTTGAAAATAATTAACATCACGAAAGTTTTTGCTTCCTGTTCGCTTGAAAATCAACAGGACAAAAATAATATTTTCGACAAATTGTTTAGCGTCGCTTTCGATTTAGTAGAGTGCGTAAAAAACATTTTAATGCAATTTTTCAATTCAATATCTTCATTTTTTCATCCAGTTATTTCAATTAAATTCAAATCAACTTTCTTGTGCATTTTGAATTATTTTTTTTATCAGTTTCAATTCGTTTTTTTCGTAATTTTCATTTTTTTCATAATTTTCATTCTTTCAAACTGTTTATTTTTTCATCATTTTCATTTTTCAGAATGTTTATTTTTTAATAATTTTCATTTTTCAGAATGTTTATTTTTTCATATAATTTCCATTTTTTTGAGAATGTTTATTTTTTCATATAATTTCCATTTTTTTGAGAATGTTTATTTTTTCTTTCATCTTTTTATAATTTTCAAATAAATACAACAATTTTTGCCTTTTATTATTAACTTTAAATTTTTAGAAATAATGCAGAGGAAGGTGTAAAATCCGAACTACTCTCAATATTAAAAGCCGTCCTTGAAACCGAAACCCTGCATTTTCGTCTTTTGCACACAATTTTTGAAAATATCATCAATCCGATGAAAACAAGACGGAAAATTACTTACGAATTCACCATCAAGTTGATATCAAACCTCAAATCCGATTTTGAAGGTTTTTTCAAAAACGTACGATTTTCTAAATTATTTGTAAATAATCATTTTTGTTTGCTCAACGAATGTCTATTTTAAAATTAAATATTTTTGGCTTTTAATAGGTATTCATTTTTATTTTCAATTATTTTCAATTTTAATTATTTATTTTGAATATTCATTTTTATTTTCAATCGTTTTTAATTTTAATTATTTATTTTGAATATTCATTTTTATTTTCAATTTACAGTATTCATTTTCAATTCACAAAATTCATTTTTAATGTACAATTATTAACATTTCAATCCTTTTGCATTATCTTTTTCAGTTTACGAACTTCATAATGGAAAATGACCGTGAATTGAGCAGTTGCAAAATTTTCAGCGTAGCCTATGAATTAAGGAACATTTTTCCAGAAACGGTGCAGAATTTGATTTTTAATTACGCAACCAAGGGCATAATTTCTCCTGCAAAAGACGTTCAATTAATGTCCTTTGCTTTTATCGGCAAAATGTTTTCACTTCCAGAATCAGTCCTCGTTTCCAAAGAACAAGAATTAAAAATCTTCCTCGAAGGCTTGAAATACATCGACGAACAAATTCGTTCTATCACTTCGAAATATGTGGTGAAAATTTTTTCAATTCATTCACAAGTCAGAGCTAAAATTACTAAACTTTTAAAAACCCTCGTATCTAGCGGCCATCCTGAAATTCGAATCACTGCCATTTATTGTATAATGAAAATTATCTTCAAAAATATCCACATTTTGCAAGACAATGAATTTTTCGCTCAATTTTTCCTGCGAACGAAATTGGATCCTGAGGTATTTCTTTTCAGTAATTTTTTGTTGCGTTTAAATTCTATTTTTTTAATTTTCGTTGTGTTTTAATTTTCGTTTCTTTTTTTAATTTGGTTTTGTTTTTATTTTCGTTTTTTTATTTTAATTTTGTTTTTATTCTCGTTTTGTTTTTATTTTCGTTTCTTTTTTTATTCTTTGTTTTTATTCTCGATTTGTTTTTATTTTCGTTCTGTTTTAATTTTCATTTCTTTCTTTAATTTCGTTTCTTTTTTTATTTTCGTTTTGTTTTTATTCTCGTTTTGTTTTTATTATCGTTTCTATTTTTAATTTCGTTTTGTTTTTTTTCGTATCTTTTTTATTTTCGTTTTGTTTTTATTCACGTTTTGTTTTTATTTTCGTTTCTATTTTTAATTTCGTTCTGTTTTTTTCGTATCTTTTTTTATTTTCGTTTTGTTTTTATTTTTGTTTATTTATTATTTACTATTTATTATTTGCTATTATTTACTATTTATTATTTACTATTTAATATTTATTCTATTTATTTTCATTCTATTCGTATTCGTTACATTTTGCTTCCTAGAGAGGAAACTTTATTTTTTTATGATTTAATTCGTTTTTCAGTTTTCAGTCAGAGAAACGGAATTGTCGGCAGTGTCGGTTATTTACAAGGATCTAATCGGGAACTTTTTGGATTTTTCCCCGGAAGTAAGGACAATTTTCTTGAGCATTCCATCAAAATTATTGCACAAGTTCGAAAAGAATGAAAGTGAGGATAAAATTTTGATCGGGAATTTATATAAGGAATTTTTTGTCCCCTTCGATTTTCCGGTAGAGAGGAGAATGAAATGTCTTTTTCATTTTTATTTGTCTCTTCATTCGAACCAACTCGACTCCTTTGAGAATCTTGAGTTTGAAAGTTACAAGTAAGCTTATTTTGCTTATATCGTCACAATTTTTGAATTTCCAAAAGTTTAAATCAACTCGTTTTCATCTAAAAAGCATTTTTATTTTATTCTTTATTTTATTTTTTATTTTATATTTTATTTCATTTTTATTTTATTTTTTATTTTATTTTATATTTTATTTCATTTTTACTTTATTTTTTATTTTATTTTATATTTTATTTCATTTAAATTTTATTGTTCATTTTATTTTTTATTTTATTTCATTTTTATTTTATTTTTCATTTTATTTTTTATTTTATTTCATTTTATTTTATTTTTCATTTTATTTTTCGTTTTATTTTTTATTTTATTTTATTTTATTCTATTTACACAAAGAATCCCACAGCATTATTTTTTAACAGCAATTTCACTCAATATTTTGCTTCAGGAAGCGGCAATTTTTACAACTGTGGGTGAAATTTGTAAAATTTGCTGACAAACGGTTGGAAATTATTGAAGAATTAAAGAATGTGTTGACAAAAATTGGTATTGCTGATTCAATCGCTTTTATTAGAGATTTTGAAAAGCATTTAAAAAAAGAGAAAATTCTTTTTGATAAAATGGAAATAATTTCTGATCCAAATACTAGTTGTGAAGAAGCTATTGAAACTTTGAACCTAGTTGAGGAAATTGTGAAGAAATTGGATTCAGAATTTCGTGCCAAATTCCTTCAAATAATCGAAAACGGAACGTCTTTTATTCTCGATCGTGAAAGTATCGAAGTAAGGATTAATTTTTGTTTAATACAAAATTTTGTTTTCAATTCTATGCAGAAAGTAAAAAAAGTAATAAATAAATAAATTAACGTAATCATTTTTTTTTATTTAAAAAAATGAATCTCTATGTGTTTAGAATATTTTCTTTAAATTGAATTATTAAATTTTAAATTTAAACTTAATTTATATTCTTAGATTTAATCTTAATTTGTATTCTTAAATTTAAACTTAATTTGTTTTCTTAAATTTAAACTTAATTTCCATTCTAAACTCAATTTAAATTCCTAAATTTAAACTCAATTTAAATTAAATCATTGAATTCACTTTTATTTAAATGTTAACGTTTGAATTTTTTTCTCTTTCAGGTTTTGATTAATTGCGTTTTTGAAGCTCTGGAAAACGGACCAATCGTGGAAGAATTGGATTTAAATCCAGAATCTGCAGGAGAACGAGGAATGAAATTACTTCTAGTGAGATAATTAATTTTGTTTTGATAATTACTTTTGTTTTCATAATTAATTTTGGTTTGATAATTAATTTTGTTTTCATAATTAATTTTGTTTTGATAATTAATTCTTTAAAAGCGAATAAAAAGAAAACTTAAATTTTTTCAGATCCTGACACAATATTATCCCGACTATTTCGAGTCGACTCAAATTCTGGAAAAATTTATCGACTACCTGAATACAAGTGACGTCAAAACGAAAATCTTGATGTTGCTTTTATTGGAGGGTTTTGGAAAAAAGAAGAATCTTGCAAAAATTGTTTCAAAATCGACTCTGGAGCTTTTAATTCGCACGTGCAAAAATTTGGCTATCGAGGGAACAGCCAAAGAATCGAGAGCGTCTATCAAATGTTTAAAAAGCACTATTCAAGATTTCGATCAAATCTACGACGAAATTCTTGACAATATGGAAGAGCATTGCACTTTAATTTCATCTTCAGAATTTTTTCTCGGTTCCATTGTCGCTTTGGGTAATATTGCCGCCGAAAGATCGTCTAAAAAATGCACCAGTGTCGAAACTCTGATAAGCAAGGCAAATTGTCGATTTTTATAATTCTGCACTTTATTTCTTTTCATTTCTTCATTTCTTTCTTTTTTCTATTTAGATTTATTTTTTTCTTATTTCGTATATTTTTATTTTTCTTTGTATTTTTGTTTGTTTCGTTTCTTTTTTGTTTTTTGTTTTCATTTTCTTTTTGTTTATATGTTTGTTTTTATATTCGTTTTGTTTTTGTTTTCATTTGGTTTTTATTTTCGTTTGATTTTATATTCGTTTTGTTTTTATTCTCAGTTTGTTTTTATTTTCGTTCTGTTTTAATTTTCGTTTCTTTTTTTAATTTCGTTTTGTTTTTATTTTATTTTTGTTTCTATTTTCGTTTTGTTTTTATTTTCGATTCTCTTTTTATTTTCGTTTCTTTTTTATTTTCGTTTTGTTTTTATTCTCGTTTTTATTTTCATTCTGTTTTAATTTTCGTTTGTTTTTTTAATTTCGTTTTGTTATTATTTTCGTATCTTATTTTATTTTCGTTTTGTTTCTATTTTCGTTCTGTTTTCATTTTCATTTCTTTTTTATTTTCGTTTTGTTTTTATTTTTGTTTAGTTTCTATTTTTCTTTCGTTTTTATTTTCCTTTTATTTTTATATTTGTTTTGTTTCTTTTTATTTGTTTTCTTTCTTCTTTTTATTTGTTCTCTTTCTTCATTTTATTTGTTCTCTTTCTTCCTTTTAATTATTTTCTTTCTTTTTATTTGTTTTCTTTCTTTTTATTTGTTTTCTTTCTTCTTTTCATTTGCTTTATTCCTTTTATTTCCGATTTGTTTTTCCTTTCTTCTTTATTTCGCATTTATTCTAATTTCTCGATTTATCTCTTTTTTTAAATTTTTCTTTCGTTTCTTTCAATTTTTCTTTCGTTCCTTTTAATTTTTCTTTCAATGCAACAAATATGTTTCAGGTTCTGGATTTTATAAAAGCACACGACAGTTCCGGGAATGATGAAACTGAGGAAAAAGAATGGTGCCAAGAAGATGAACTCGCAGTGAATGAAATTTGCTTTGAGGAATCGATTAATTGCCTGAGCCTCTGGATTTGTTCTTTATCGAATTTGACCAGTTTTGCAAATGATTTTTTCGAATTAATCAATCCCTTATTATTTGAGACTTTTTCCAAAACTCTTGCAGTAAATAATCGACTCCGCGCCACTGCCGCTTGTGCTGTTTTGAAAGTTTCTTCCAAAGAGGAATTTCGAAATTTAATGCCCCGCAAAATCCTCTTTCGCCTCTCGCAACTGATGAATGTAAATTTTCTTTTTCATTTCTTGATTCGTTAATTTAGATATGTTTACGAAGTTTTAAAAACTCGTCTTGGCAATTTTAAACAAAGCTTCCTCTCGAGGAAGCAAAAACAATGAATAGAGTTTTTAAAATTTTGGAGATTAAACATTTAAACAAATTTTTGATAGTTTAAAAAGTAGAAATGGAGTTTTTGATATTTTAGAAAAACAAAATGTAGTTTTTCAAATTTTAGAAAGACAAAGTGGTTTTTGAAATTTTAGAAAAACAAAGTAGTTTTTGAAATTTTAGAAAGACAAAGTAGTTTTTGAAATTTTAAAAAGACAAAGTTTTTGAATTTTTGGAAAAACAAAGTAGTTTTTAAAATTGTAGAATGATAAAATGTAGTTTTTGAAATTGTAGAATGATAAAATGTAGTTTTTGAAATTTTAGAAACTGGAAGTACAAAGAAAATACAAAAATATAAAAAAATATAACTAAAAAATAATTTAGTTGCAAAAAATCCTGGAGATAGAAATAAAATAATTTGCACTTTTCTTTTAGGATGAATGTCCAGAGGTTACGAGGCGCTTTCTTTCTGATTTGATAAAAATGCTGAAAAATGGATCACCGCCTCAATTTTTGCCAAACGAATTCCTGGCATTGTTTATTTCACTTGATGAGAAAAGTCGATTTTTTAAGAGCGCTTACGAAGAATTTGAATTGATTGTCAACAGAAGAAATCAGTGTATTAATTACGTTTTTCAAAAGTCAGAAAATGACGAATTGAGTAAGCTTCTTGAAATTTTGAAGAATTTTTTCACATTTGGAAAAACGGATCATTATTTCCAAATTTATTTTACTTCTTTTTATATACAGGAAAAATTATGTCTTGGTCTATTTTACTTTTCTCTTTTTTATTTTTCATTTATCTATCAATTTTCCTTTTTCTTGTTTTATTTTCTTCTTATTTTAATTTTCTTGTTTTATTTTCTTATTTTAATTTTCTTATTTTTGATTTTCTTATTTTAATTTTCTTATTTTATTTTCTTCTTATTTTAATTTTCTTATTTTGATTCTCTTCTCGATATTTTACTTTTCTCATTATTTTAATTTGTTTTGTTTTTCCTTGGCATATTTTGCTTTTTTTTCTCACCACAATTAACTTGTTTTTTTTATTTTATTCATTTTGGTTTTTAAACATTTTTATTGACACGTAATCTGAATATATTTTCACTTGATTTTAGGACAAATCGAGTGCTACAAAAATCTGTCCGACTGGATTCCAGAACACGCCATTATTTTTGGAATTTTGATCCTCTCTCATGATCCGATTTTCAAAAATTTCGAAGACTTGGATTTCGATGAATTAAAAATGCTGGAAAGTCGTTTATGGAAGTTTTTGCAGCCTATTGTCGAAAAAAGCAGTTTTGATTGCTTTCACATTTTTAATAAAATTGGAGAACAATTGAAGGAACTCGGAGACGCCGAATCGCCCGATTTTAACCAGGTTTCGAAATTTGTATTTATTTATTTATTTAAAAAATATACAACCCGCGATTTTGCTTCATTTTTAATATTTTTTATATATTTTTATATATTTTTGTATATTTTTGTTTATTTTTGTTTATTTTTCTATATTTTTCTATATTTTTCTATATTTTTCTATATTTTTCTATATTTTTCTATATTTTTGCAGAAATTGTGGACCTTGAACGAAATTCTCCTGACGACGATAAAAAAACGAATTAAATCGAGAAAAGGGAGAATTTTCAATGAAGAGATAAAAATCCCAACGAATTACTTTGTCAAATTGACGCCCCAGGAATTTCAAACAAATCGAAACTTCTCCTTTCTTGCAATTAACAAATTCTCTAAAATCAAGCAAGCCCCAAGGTACCTGAAAAACTCTTCAATTACAAATTACATTTCATTTTTTCCATCATTCGTTTGCTTTTTACAAGAATATTATTTAACATTTTTTTCCACTTTTTAATTATTAAAAAACATATTTTTTATTCGAATCCGAATTCTTTAGAATACCAGTCTTTAAGAATAAACATTTTTTAAAGTGCACACTTTTTAAATCAGAATCCCTTAAAATGAGAATTTTTGGAAACAAAATTTTTTAATGTAAACATTTTTTCAACCTACAATTCTTTGAAATGAATATTTTTGAAATTCATAGCTTTTGTAATTCATAACTTTTGGAAATGGAACATTTTTAGAACCAGAATTCATAAAAAAAAATTATTTTTTCAAAGTTTTTTACAATGTAAATTTGTTAGTTGCATATTTCTTCAATATCGGAACTTCTTTCAGATTTATTTTTCAAACAATTAGTTTGATAAAATAAATTGTTTATGATAAATTGTTTATTTTTATCAATTTTTTGATAAAAAATAGAAATAAAATAAAAAAAATTGAAAATAAACAATTTTTTATCAAACTGCACTAATTGTTTTAATTTTAATTGTTTATTTTTCGAAATAATTTATGCATTTTATTCAAATTTTTCAGAGCCAGGAGAGAATCGCGGAAAGAGAAAATTGTTAATCAAGTTACGTGAAACTAGAAGAATTATTGAGAGTTTATTATCAGAGACATGCATTGGTAATATGATTCAAAAATCCTTTTTTTATTTTTCTATATTTCTAATTTTTCTATTGTTCTTATAACAGATTCAAGATCATGATTGTACAATTTTTTTTAACATTATTTGATTCAATATGATTTATTTCTTTTTCGTTATCGAGTGCATCGTGATTTTTAATTTTGAAATTTTAATTTCAATTTCAATTTTGCCGCTTTATTGTTGAATGTTTATTTTTGTTCGATAATATAGAATCCACATGGAAATTGTCACTTCTCTTCTTATAAAAAATGCGCCTTATTTTTTAAATTCACCACATCTTGTAAATTCACCATATTCTGTATATTCGCTTTAATTTTTAAATCCACATTTTGTAAATTCACTACGTTTTTAAATTCACTTTTTTTAATTCATTACGTTTTTAAATTCACTTTTTCTAAATTCACCACAAATTGAAGAAGAAAAAGAAGAAAAAGAAGAAAAAGAAGAAGAAAAAGAAGAAGAACAAACGAAAAACCTAAACACAATATTATCACTTTTCAAATTCCCTTAAAAGTTAATTATCACATTTTCTCTCACTGCTACGATTCCTTGTCCTGTTCCTCTTTTATCTCGACATTCGTTTCGAGTTTGACACGCTTTGGCGCAACTTCTTGATAAATATTATCGTCAGGTAATATTACTTGCTCACATTTGATCGACGACGAGTCTTCTTCAGAGTCTTGATTAATTTCCGAGTCCAGGACATTACTTCCGGCGACTTTTCGCAAAACTGTCGCCGTTCTTCGAAACGCATTTCCTGTGTAAAGCTCGGGTTGTGACAGTTGCAAAAAAGTTGCAATTTCCTTCGGCATGGCTGCAAATTTATTTTTTCCAATTATCGGGGGGGTGCTCAGTGTCGAGTGATAATTGACAAAAAAGCGATTAGTTTCCAGCTTCTTGGGACGTTTGCCAATGTACTTTTTGACAGTTTCCGCATATTTTGCAGTGACCGTAAAAGAGCGTCTTTTTCGCCTCTTCGTCTGGGGAATATTCACGAGAATCAATTTTCCGTGCTCTTCCACGTCTTTTGTTTTCAGGCTCACGAATTCTTCCGTTCCGCATCCACCGGCAACACCGAACAACAAAACAACCTAAAAAAATTTATAGAATTTTTAAAACGAATCAAACGAATTAAATAAAATTTAAAAAACAAATTACAATAGTGTTTGTTATAATTTTTTTACGTATTTTTTTTACGAACAAAATAGAGAATTAGACGAAAATTACCTTTGTCGTTAAATAAACATCGTCAGGAGCTTTTTCGACAAAATCTCTAATGTTTCTTAAAGTAAACTGATTGAATTTCTTGCTCTGGAATCCTTGGGATTTTTGTTTCAAAAAGGCAAGCAAATTGGAAAATTTGCCAACCTCAGTTCTGTATTTAAAAAACAGGGTGCACTTGAGCATTGAATAGTGGGACCACAATGTCGTGGGTTTGTATTTTAGGCTTAAATCTTCAAAATAAGATAGTAAACATCTTTCGTCGACGCTTGTTTCTTTTTTTTCTAGCATCCAAGCTTTGAAATTTTCATAAGCAGCTTCGTAGTGTTCTTTAGATTTTTCTGGCACACTGATAATCTTTGAATTGTCTGTTTCTAGAGACGCTATGTATTTTACCTCGTCCTCTGAACTCGACATTGCTATTTTCGCGAAGTAGAAAAGGTAGAAAAGGTATTTTGTTGTGTATTTGTCACGTATTTGTCTATATTTTGACAGGAAATTTAAGGTTATGTTTCTCTGTTTTTATATGAGGCCATTATGGCATAAAAAACTAATTAGAGAGAGAGGAATTGAGCTTTCGGATTGGCTGATTGCCGGGGAGTTTTTATTCACCTCCAATCCAAATCGACGAACTGGACAAAAAATTCTTCTAGGGAATGTTTTGAAATTTCGCGCCATTAGCAGACGATTTTTGTAAAAAGCAAAATGGCGTCTGTCAAGAACACGTGAAATAACGAAAAATAATAATAGACAATTTTGTGCAGAAATGGGCAGATATTTATTGTTTTTTTCTTATCTTGGCAATCGCTACAGGTACAAATAACAATAATTAAATAAGTTTGTCAATTTAGGTGAAATTCTTCATTCAAAACGAGCAGTGTCGATTATCGGCTTTTGGAGTTTTTGTTTTCAAACGACAAGTTTCTACAAAGATTTGTATTTTTGTAATGTTTTTCCTTTGCTGCTTTAATATTTCTTGGTTTTAAATGTAACAATTTAAATTCTTGTCTTTTTGTATCAGAAATCTTCAATTCGTTTGCATCCGTAAAAACTTATTGTCTATAAAAAGAAATTATAGGTTATGGTGCTTTTTTTTGTTTTGAAATTTTTTATTGACAGAAATTGTTTATATTTAGAGGACTTCAGAAACAAGTGAAAAATTGTAATGTCTTAGATGTCGATTGTGTGCAAGGGGCGATTGAGAGTGCTTTTCAGTCATTAAAACCCCGAATTACCGGACCTCCAATTTTCACCTCTTCAAGTAGGTGAGCAATTTTTATTGTTGTTTATTTTTTACATATGTGTTTATTATTTTTTTATGTTTAGATAAATATAAATAAGTATGAATGAGTAGAAATAAATTGAAATAAATATAAGTAAATATACATAAATTTAAATAAATATACCTAAATATTTATAAATGCAGAATAAATTAAAATATTTCTTTTCAGAACGGATACAGGAGTTCATGCTCTTTGTAATGCAGCTCATGTTATAATAGAAAATAATTACGGACTTTTATATCATCCAGAATCTTTAACACGGTTTTTAAATCGACATTTGTTACGATGCCGACACGAAATTAGGTAATTTTCCAAATCTTTTGTATAAATTTTATCTTTTGCTTTTTATATTAATTTATTTTTATTTTGTTTCTTCTTTATTTTCTTTAGTTTTTTCTTTATTTGTTTTATTTAGTTTCTTTATTTTCTTTAGTTTCTTCTTTATTTGTTTTCTTTAGTTTTTTCTTTATTTGTTTTATTTAGTTTCTTCTTTATTTTCTTTAGTTTCT
>WNHD01000339.1:37907-58228 GCA_011057455.1 Ganaspis sp. Gsp50
TTTTTCTTTATTTGTTTTATTTAGTTTCTTCTTTATTTTCTTTAGTTTCTTCTTTATTTGTTTTATTTAGTTTCTTCTTTATTTGTTTTGTTTAGTTTCTTCTTTATTTATTGCATTTATTTTAGAATTTTTGATTTTATTGAATTTAATTCAATGTGTTGCTTAATTATTCTTTTGCTTTTTTATTCAATTTTTTTAAATTCATAATTAATTTATTTTAAAGTTTCTTTTATGTTCACTTATTCTTTATTCTTTTTTATCCGTGTTTTTTATAATTTTAATTATTTCTTTTTCTCTTTCTACTTTTATTTCTTTCTTTCTCTTTTTCTTTATATTTCTTTTTGTTTTTATTTCTCTTCTTTTTTTTATTTAATTTGGTCTTTCTTCCTATTTTTCTTTCTTTCTATTTTTATTTCTATTTCTCTTTTTTTCTTATTTATTTACTTTTTTGTTTCTTCTTTCATTTCTTTTTTCTTTCTTTTTTTCTATTCTTCTTTCTGTTTCTTTTTTTCTTTGTTTATTTTATGTTTATTTCTTTTATTTAATTTTATTCTGTTTATTTTTCTTTCTGTTTATTTTATGTTTATTTCTTTTATTTAATTTTCTTCTGTTTTGTTTTCTTTTATTTCCTTTTCTTTTATTTCCTTTTCTTTTATTTCCTTTTCTTTTATTTCCTTTTCTTTTATTTCCTTTTCTTTTATTCCTTTTTCTTCTATTTCCATTTCTCGTATTTCTTACCCGTTTTCTGAGTTCTCTAAAATTAATTGCATTTTTCAGAATCCAAAAATGTGTTCCAATCACAGATCAATTTCACGCCAGATTTTCCGCAAAATCCCGAACATATTTCTATCGATTTTTGGTCCCGAAAACAGTCAAAGACACTAATCATCCAATTTTTGAACTGAATCGAAGCACCATCGTACGGTCAGATATTCACTGATGTATTTTCCATAAATTTCAAAAATTACAATTGTATTTAACAATTATATTTACCAATTTTATTATTTTATAATTCTATTATTTAAATTAACATTCTTTTCACAGGTTTCCCGAATTCGACATAAATAAAGTAATAGAAGGAACGAAACTTTTTATTGGCTTGAAAGATTTCACGACTTTTGCTTCTGTTAATAAAACAAAAAGGGATATATTGTACAGACGAAGCTTGTACGAATTTTACTTGGAAAAAGCACTTCCACTCTTTCCTCTCGATCCTTTGTCAGAAAGATTTGACCACTGGCAATTTAAATGCAAAGGAAGATCTTTCCTTCACAATCAAGTACCATTTTTTACATATTTTCACCCACCTCTTAAATCATTTACTTCTTCGTATCATTTTTGAAAAAAATTAAAAGAAAACATGCAATTTTGTCTTAATTTCCTTTGCTTATTATTTCGCATTCTTTTTTCTTTCTTTTTTATTTATTTGACAGTATAAACAGCTTCACAATAAAGTCCCGTTGGTACAATAAATCAATCAATAAAAACTCTTTTTTTGTATTCTTTATTTTGTATTATTTATTTTGTATTCTTTATTTTATTTCATTTCTTTTTTTTCTTTCTTTATTCCTTTTCGTTCTTAATTTTTCATTGTTATTCTTAATGTTTATTTTGTATTCTTTATTTTATTTCTTTATTTCTGAATTTTCTTTATTCCTTTTCGTTCTATTTATTTTGTATTCTTTATTTTATTTCTTTATTTCTGAATTTTCTTTCTTTATTCCTTTTCGTTCTATTTATTTTGTATTATTTATTTTATTTCTTCATTTCTTATTTTCTTTCTTTATTCCTTTTCGTTCTTAATTTTTAATTATCATTCTTAATGTTTATTTTGTATTTTTTATTTTATTTCTTTATTTCTGAATTTTCTTTCTTTATTCCTTTTCGTTCTTAATTTTTAATTGTTATTCTTAATGTTTATTTTGTATTCTTTATTTTATTTCTTTATTTTATTTCTTTATTTCTTATTTTTCTTTATTCCTTTTTCTTCTTAATTTTTAGTTTTCATTCTTAATGTTTATTTTTTTTATTACTCTTTCGCGTTTTAAATATATTTTGTTTTCTTTGCAAGTTTAAAAGTTACCGGTCTTTTCGCATTTAGTTTTTTAATATTTTAAATATTAATGTTTTTAATATTTTCTGCGTTTTAGTGAAAATAATTGCTTGCACTTTTTAAGGTTCGACGAATGGTCGGCACACTTTTCGCTCTCGGGGCCGGCAGAGTGACGGAAAAGGAAATAAAATGCATGCTCCAGGTTCCTTCGCACAACAATTGGAATCCAAGGATCGTTCCAGCCCCTCCGTCCGCACTTATTTTAGCAAACGTTGAATACGATCCAGAAGAACTTCGCGAAAACACTATTCTTTACAACGAAAAAGAATTTCTCGAACCAATGAACTTTGATGAATTGAATTAATTATTAATTGAATTAGTTATTAATTGAATTAATTATTAATTGAATGAATCATTAATTTTATTAATTAATTGAATCTAAATCAAATTAAATATGGATCTGCAGAGTTTACTGAATCAGAAAAAATCCCAATTGAGGTCCTGCAAGACCATTTTTACAGACCAAAGTGGACGCAAGTTCGAGATTGAAAATGGCGAGAAACGCGAAATAGAATCTGGACTTGCTTTCGTTGTGGATTCCAAGCCCGATCTTCAGGTTGCGAAAATAATTCCCGGACTCTTTTTAAGCTCTCAGGATCCCCTGCTGAGTGCTGAAATTTTGGCAGAATATTCTATTAAAAATGTTTTGAGTGTTGGAATTGAGGCGCCGATTAAATTTGACGGGATTCGTTACAATTTTGTGCAACTTTTGGATCTGCCGGAAAGTGATGTTTTTCAGGGTGTGAAGAGTTGTTTGAACATTATTCACGAGGGGAGAAAAGACAATATTTTGGTGCACTGTAACGCGGGCATTTCACGATCGTCGACAATTGTTATTTCGTATTTAATGGCCAGTGAGAAAATACCGTTTGACGAGGCTTTTTTTAAGGTAAAAATGGCCAGAGATAGAATTAAACCGAATGAAGGATTTGCCAGGCAATTGAGGAATTTTGACGATAATTTGGAAACGCTTTCTCAAATTTTGAAATTGTAGAATATTTTTTTTTTGTTTCATTTTTGTGGTTTTTTTTTTTTAATTTTTTTTCGTTTTTTCGTTTTCTCTTTTTTTATTTTGCTATTTTTTTCTTAATAAACTCTTCTTTGCGATGATTTTATTTAAAAAGAATTCTTTTCATTGTAAGAATATGAATTCAAGAAACATTTCGGTTAAATTAAATATTTAAAAATCTAATTATTTTAACGATAAAAATATTTCTAAATAGATACTTAATTCAGATGAATTATTTGATTTATATTTATAAATATTTTTATTTCTTTTTAGAAAGTTGTAAATAAATTTTGTCATTGTCACTTCAAAAACAATTTGCGTTGAACTAGTAGTACTTTAAAAATGTAACAATTTTATTGTTAAAAGTATTTTTAACAGAATTATTTGATTTATATTAAATAATAAGTATTTTTATGTCGAAAAATTTTAATAAATTTTGTCATCCAGAATTTTGTCATTCTTTTATCAATCATTAGTTATATAAATATTTTTGAAATCATTTTTGTACATTTTTAACGCCTGAGAATAAATTATAAAGAATATATTATATAATATAAAATTATTATAAATTATAATAAAGAAACTAGACAAAGAAATAAATTAAATTATTCTTGATATCGCTAAATTATTTTATTTTCGTTATTTTTATGTAAACTTTATGAATTTTTAGGTTACTCTTATTATTATTAATAATTATAATTATTCTTGTCATTGTTATTATTGTTAATTTAAATCCTTTTTAATTTTTTAGAATAATAAATCATTAATTTCCTGTTTTATAAAAATAAATTTTATCTAAAACAAAAGATTTCTTTTATTTTTGCTAGTAAATTTAAAAATATATATTTCAAATTTTTAATTTATTTTTAAAATGTTCAAAATATACTTAAATTATATTTAAAATGTTCAAAATGTATTTAAATTATATTTAAAATGTTCAAAACATTTACATTATATTTAAAATTGTTAAATTCCATTTAAATTTTTCAGATTTTATATAAAACGTTTTAATTATTTTTAAAATATTTGAAATATTTGAAATTGTTAAATTAAATTGTTAAAATGTTCAAAATATATTTAATTTATATTGAAAATACTCAAAATATAATAATCATATTTAAAATGTTCAAAATATATTTAATTTATATTTAAAATACTCAAAATGTATTTAAATTATATTTAAAATGTTCAAATTATATCTAAAATGTTCAAAATATATTTAATTTATATTTAAAATACTCAAATTATATTTAAAATGTTCAAATTATATTTAAAATTGTCAAATTATATTTAAAATGTTCAAATTATATTGAAAATGTTCAAATTATATCTAAAATGTTCAAATTATATTTTAAATGTTCAAAATATATTTAATTTATATTTAAAATACTCAAAATGTATTTAAATGTAATTTAATATGTTTAAATTACATTTAAAATGTTCAAATTATATCTAAAATGTTCAAATTATATCTAAATTGTTCAAATTACATTTAAAATGTTCAAATTACATTTAAAATATTCAAAATGAATTTAAAATTCTCAAAATATATTTAAATTACATTTAAAATCTTCAAATTAAGTTTAAAATATTAAAATTATATATAAAATGCTTAAATTATATTTTAAAATAAAAATTCAAATCCGACTTTCAAAACACTAAATGTAAACACACAAAAAACAATTGTCTACAATTAAATTATATTTCCGTTCAATTATACACTACATACATTTTTTTTATACCAAATAATTTAATATTGTTCACATTAAACATAATTTTTTACCCCTTTTTGAACATTAAACACATTTTATTTCAATTTTTACAAAATTTTCTGCACATTCACAGGTGGTTTTTTTTATAATGTCTCACTTTTGACAATCCTCCAATCAGAAATTACGTTATAAAAATTGCAGCAAATCAAGGCGCTTGTAATATAGAGCACACACGCGAATTTAAATGAGCCAATCACAATTCGCAAATCGTACAAGATATTACCCAGCATTCCCCATTCCAAGAAATCGCGATTGCCATACGTGCATCATCACTTTGCTCCTGTTTCCCGCAGTGTCTTGTTAAAATCCGTGAAGAGCGGGTTGGATTTTATCACCCTGAGGTGTAATACAGAACTTAATTAATCTCTTGGCTGAAGTAAGTGAAAAGAAAACTTTATTTGCAATATTATTTAGAAGAAAGTTTTAGTCAATATTAATAGAAAAACAATGGAAATGCTTTTTTACAAATGTCCGTGCTCGCGGTGCAGTGCGTCTCGCATCTAGACTTTTTGCGCTATTTATCATTGTTGTTTAAAATTTACTGCTCTTGTAATTATTCTTTTTTGTCTAATTTTTTTTCTAACCATCCAAAGCATTTTTTCTAACATTTTTTCTCGGTAATTCGTGATGTGGTGTCGAATTCTTTTGTTCGCGATCCACGTGCCGTCAACAAGTTTCGACTTCGCAAAAAAATTAGTGGTTGCTGTTTTATGTATTTTTCCATTGAAATTATTTAGTAATTGACTCATGTTGTTTATAAGTGTGGCATAAAAAGTGTTTTTGACTGTCTTTTCGAGATTTAACTACTATTGTCTTTTTTTTTTGCCGGGTTGAGTGATGATTTTTTTTCCGCTTCTCGTTGAAAGACGATACTTTCTGTTTTTTAGATAAGTTTTTTTCTGAACGCTTGTGTTTGCACTTTTTGTAACTTTTTTTTGTGTTTGTTTATTTGATTTGTTGAATGTTCTTGCACGTGTTTGATACTCTTTCTTTAAAAAACTTTTGTCTCGTTTGGACCCGATTGTTTTTTTAATTCAGGGCAATTTTAGGAAATTTCCATTGTTTTCGTTTTCGATAATTAGTAAAATTGCGTTTTAAATTTTTTTTTCTTTTTGTATATGTTCCTCTTTATTGGCAAAATACTTTTGTTTTTGAGAATTTTCTTTAAATTGGCAATTTTTCTGTATTTTTCGACCTTTTGTGGGATTTAAAAAAGTCGCATTTGCTTCTTTTGTACCTTTTTATTTGTCCTATCGTTTTTGTGTATTTTTTTGTGTATTCTTTTGTGTATTTTTTCGTATATTTTTTTTTAAATATAATTAGCAACTAATTATAATTAGTAACTATTATCATTCAACGTCGATTATTACATTTTATTATTATTAGAGCTCTCATTATTATTACTTTGTTATTCGAAATTTGGTAAATTTATTTTTTGTTATAACCTTATCTCAAAATTGACATCAATTTTTTAATTTCCTCTACATGCGCTTTTACATTTTGTTATATAATTGTTATAATAATTTTCTTTGTGTACAATTTTCATTTTTTTAAACAATTCTGCTTAGAATTTTTTATTTTTTAAAAAAACCAATTTCATATTTCTGTACATATTTTTCTACGAATCCGTTTTGTATTTTCAGAGAATGTTTTCTTTTCAAATTATTGAATTTTTCAAAAAAGTTTTCACGCTTTTTTACATTGACAATTTTTTTGTAGACCTTTCTTGCTTAGAATTTCCTTTTTTTCATTTCCTTATTAATTTCCTTATTTTTTTCATTTCCTTATAATTTCCTTTTCATCGACTTTAACATAAAACAATTTTTCCAACTTTTTTTTACACGGACTTATTTTACGATCCGTTTTTTCACATTCTCATCAATAATCAATCAATTAATTAATCATTTTTGAAAAAGTGTTAACATTTTTGAAAAAGGTATTTTTTGGATTTCAAATTTATTAAAAAAAAAAAGAAAAAGAAAAAAATTAAAAACTTCACTTGTTTTTGAATTCGTTGCCAACGTGTTAGAATAAAAATCCCTAGCGTCTAGGGACTTTGGGGAATAATTGAATTTTCGGCATTTCTTTAAGAAATTTTTGTTTTTTAACAAGAAAGAAACACGTTTTTAGCCTTTTTCTATGAAAATTATCGATTCTGATGTTTCTTTGATAAGCGCCTCTAATTTCTTTCGTCTATTTGTTCGCTTTCAAGGTCAAAGTATAGAGGATTTTAAAGTGTTGGCAGCAGTGGCTGCCTCGAAAATCCTGGTTTTTTCTCGGGTGGCTCATTCGTTTGGTGGCCATTTTAGTTGTATTTCAAAGGCGCCTGGCGCATGCAGGACAAGTAGAAACTTGCATGTTTGGATTATCCAGTTGATTGGCTTCGGAGAAAGTTTCTAAAGCTAATTCCAAAAATGCCAAAGGAAACACATCAACGGGATTCGTATCGGTCTGTACTTGAAATTTAATTTCTTTTATCTTGATGAAATTGAAATCCACAAACATAACCTTTCACACTCACTTCTTGTGGACACATCTTTTCTGCTAGAATAAACATGCAAATACTTGGTCAGTTTTTGGGTGCTTAACGGTCTCTACTTTCGCGTAGAAAACACTTTTACACGTTTTTTCTCCTATCGCTTGCTAATGTCGCTTTTTGTCGAAAGCCGGTGCTTTTTTTGTTAATTTAATCTGGAAAAAGTAGCGCCAAAATTGACATTTTTTGGAATTCTTGCATGAGCCTTTTCTTTTTTCTCTGTAGATTTGAAACATTTTATAAACAGTTGGCAGCTATTTGAATTTCATGGTTTACTTTTCCTCTTATCTTTGTTTGACAATTCTGGCTTTTGGATTTTCTTGTTTTGTTTGGGAAATTGTGTCTAAAGATCTTTAGAAACTGTGTCTAAAGGTCTTTAGAAATTGTGTCTTTTTTTCTTGTATTAAACTCGTGAAAAGTTTATTCAAGATTTCTCGATTCTACATTTTTCTAAAATTGATGCTTTTTCAACCGGCGATAATATGGTTTTTGAGGTTATTTGTACTTTTCGAAATTTTTGAAGGCTTTTTCATTTGTTAAAAACAAAGGAACGAATTAAAATAAAAATTGTCTGAGATTTTATAAAAGTTGTCTTGAGATTTTATAAAAATTGTCTTGAGATTTTCTAAAAATTGTTATTACTTCTTGATAAAAATTGAATGAAAAAATGCGCTCGAGATTTATTTTAAATTGGAATAGAGGTTTGAGAAGAATAAAAGTTGATTTAATTTGTTTATTATAATTTTTTATTACTGCTGCAACAAAATGTGTAAAAATTAGTTTAAATCGGAATAAACAACAATGGGAAACCTAACCTCACTTTTTTCCAAAACGGAAAACGATTTTGAGTTCAGAATGTATTTTCCGGTCTTTTATTACGCATTTTCCGGTCATTAAGTGGAAAACGGAATTGTGTACAGTTTGTGAAAGAAATGATTTTATTGCTACAAACGAGCAGAGAATTTTGCAGTAGAATCTTGGTTTAGATTATTTTTTGATTTATTAAAACAAATTTTGCATCAAAACGATCTTTTTTTATTTTATTCATTTTTCATTTTATTCATTCTTCATTTTATTCATTTTTCATTTTATTCATTTTTTATTTTATTTCATTTATTTTTCATAATTATTTTTATTTCTCTTTCGATTATTTTTTAATATTTCCTTTATTTTTTATCATAGTTTATTCTTCATTTTGTTTCGAATATTTGTATTACTTTTTTTTTCATTATTTTTATTATTTCTTAATCCTCAATCTTTCATTTATATTTAATTTATAAAAAATTCTACGAAACTACAAAAAGTATATGAAAAAGTTATTAATTTTTTTTTTTTTTTAATTAACATCTATTTGAAAAAGCATTTTTAGTGTTAATAATTTCAATATTGATCTTAATTTTAAAGTTGCAAAATTATGAATTTAGAACGAAAAAATTGAAAGAAAAAGTTGAATTTCAGGGACAATTTTATTTTTTGATTTTACTTATTTGAAAAAATATTTATTCCAGGAGTCGAGGTCCATACGACAGAGATCCCCGGGACACTCGTGATCCGAGAGGAGAATATTCGAGAGATTCAAGAGACTCAAGAGGAGATTCGAGAGACTATCCTAGAGATTATTATCAAAGGGATTATCAGAGAGATTCGAGGGATTACTATTCTCGGCAGTCGTCAGGATACAGGGATTATTACGACGAAGAAATGGCGGATCAAGGAGGAACTGGCCGAGCGATGGGCCGAAGTCGTGGCCGGGCGAGACCCACTCCACCACCAGCGGATCAAGAACAAGAAAGCTGGGGACGAAGACCTGGAGGCTCCGGAGATTCTGCCCACTCCAGACAATCATCGGTTTGTCTTTTCTCCATTTTCCTTTTTCCTCGGAATTTCTCTCGCTTATTTCCTTCAAATTGTACCCTATTATTTATTATATTCTTTATTATATTATTATATTATATATTATTATTATGGCACAATAATAAATAATAAGTTTAATAAAATAATTAAAAACAACTATTTTTCAGAGCGTTGGACGAGCGAGTGAAAGAATTCCACCCGTTCGAGAAGGGCCTTATGAATCTGCAGGTTCAACTCCCCCTGGATCCACTACTCCTCCAGCAGGTGATATTCATTTTATTCATTTTACAGAAAATTATTATTTTTCAAAATCAGCGTTTCTATAATTCTGGAAAACCAGGAATTCTCGTGGAATTTGATTATTAATCATGGAAATCCCATGGAATTTTCATTTATGCAATAGAAATTAGTTTTTTTATTTAATTTCTTTACTTTATCGTATTACTTTATCGTATTACTTGAAACTATTCCAAAATACTTGAAACTATTTCAAAATACTTGAAACTATTTCAAAATACTTGAAACTATTTCAAAATACTTCAGACTAAATTTGAAATACTTCAAAATAGTTCAAAATATTTAAAGATACTTAAAATTTCTGTAGAATATTTCAAAATACTCAAAACTACTGTAAAATACTTCAGGCTACTTCAAAGTACTTAAAACTATTTAAAAATTCTTCAAAATATTTGAGAATACTTTAAAATAATTGAAAATACTTAAAAATATTTTAGAAAAAACGCTTAAAAATACTTAAGAATAATTAAATATTCCTAAAATTACTTTGAAATGCTTCAAGATCTTTAATATTACTTTAATTTACTTTAAAAGACTTAAAAATAATTCAAAGTATTTAAAAAATTACCATAAAAATGTATTTTCTTTTATTTCTTAACTTGATCATTTCTATTAAGTTTTAACAAAATTTTATACTTTTTTTTTTTTTAAAGAAGAAAATTTCCAAAATACTTCAAAATATTTACATATACTTAAAATTTCTTTCTAGTGTTTCAAAATACTTAAAACAACTTTTAAAACTAGTCAAGTTAAGAATTCTTAAAATAACTTCAAAATATTCCCAAATACTTCCCAATAATTCAAAATATTTAAAAATACTTCAGACAAATTCAAAATACAAGAAAAAATTTAAAAATACATGAAAATCATTCAAAATATTTAAAAATACTTAAAATTACTTTAAAATATTTCCAAACATTTCCCATTATTTCAAAATATTTAAAAATACTTCAGACAAATTCAAAATACTAGACAAAATTTAAAAATACATGAAAATCCTTCAAAATATGTAAAATTACTTTATAATACTTCAGACAAATAGTTAAAAATACTTAAAATTACTCTAAAATATTTCCGAATATTTTTCAATATTTTTAGATACTTCAAAATATTTAAAAATAGTTAAAATGTCTTAAAAATATTTCCAAATACCTTGCAATACTTCAAAACATTTTAAAATACTTTCAAGTACTGCAAAATCCTTTATATTGCTTTAAAATACTTTAAAATACTTTAAAGAACTTCAAAATATTTAAAAATATTAGCATTTTAAATATTCAAAGAGTCTGAAAAGATTTAAAAAAATTCTTCAAAATATTTGAAAGTATTTCAAATACATCCGACTACTTAAAAATATTTAGAAATACTTTAAAATATTCAAAAACACGTATTTGTTTGAAATTAATGTCTGAATTTTAATCCAGGACCAGCTGGTGATGCTGCCGTCGGAAGAGGCGCGATGAGAGGTCGCAGACGCATCAACGAGTCAGAGTGCTTGATAACTAAACCGGCCGGATTAGCCACAAAGCAAGGTATGTAAAACGAATTTCATTTTGTATAATAAATATAATAAATAAATTATATAAATAAATTAATTATAATAAATAATAAATAAATTTAAATACATTAAAACGATTAATTGTATTTTTTGTTATTTTTTCAGTTAATTGGTCAAAGAGTTTTAATAATTTATTATTTTACTTTAATAATTTTATTTCGTTCATTTTTTTTCAAAGAAAAAAACAAGCCCACGGTTTACTTGTATTTTCTTCATTATTGTTATTATTATTATTGTTTTTTTATTGTTATTTTTTTTATTGTTTATTATTATTTTGCTTCCTCATAGGGAAGCATTGTTTTTACTGTTATTATTTTTATTATTATTATTGTTACTTTTTTATTGTTTTTTATTATTATTATTATTATTATTATTTTTATTAGCAAAATATTCACATGGTAATAAAATAATTACAATGTAATGGGCTTTTTCCCGTCTATATATTCCAAATAAATAAATAAAATTTAGTAATAAATATATTTATTCACAAATAAATTTACAGGACAATTTTATTTGTCGATGAAAAGTTTAAAAACAAAAATGAACATATGCCTCGATTTTACATAAAAGACATTGTCGAATCCTGTTCGGTCCTTTTCTGATAATAAATTTAACGATCTGCTGCATTTAGTGTCCTAAACTATTTTATTGCTTTCGTAAAAAAAAACTACAATGCCTACCCGAAAACTGACCTGAGATTTCCTACCAGCTTTCTTGGAATTCGTAAAGCAAATCCAAAAATAAGTAAAATATTTTAACCGTACTTTTTCTTTAACGAAAATTGGGTATATAAAATTCGTCGAAATTTACAAAATTATGTATTGATTTATTATTATTGTTAGTATTTATTTTTTGTTTATTTATTTGTTTGTTTATTTTTTTTATTTGTTTGTTTCTTTGCTTGTTTGTTTATTTGTTTATTTATTATTATTGTTGTTAGTATTTATTTGTTTATTTCTTTGTTTATTTATTTGTTTATTTGTTTATTTGTTTCTTTATTTATTTCTTTATTTAATTTAGTGATAATAAAAACAAAATAAACCAGATCAGGCCATTTTAAAGTTATTTTTCTATTTAATAAAGAAAAATACACGGGTAAAGAAACCCATTAGTAAGAAAGAAATATATATAAAACTAAAAACGTAAAAAAATTATTACTATTAAAATAATACTAATTACTATTATACTAATTACTATTATACTAATTACTATTAATATTAATTACTATTAATATTAATTACTATTAATGATTATTACTATTAACTACTATTAATTACTATTAATACTAATAACTATTAATACTACTAAATTTGTGAAGTTTATTAATTTACAATAAGTTTTATAATAAATTTACAAGGTTATCATTAATTTATTTTATTTAAGGATCTTATGGAAACAAAATTGACCTGCAAGCCAATTACTTTCAATTGTTAACGAAGAGCAACAAGCACTGGGGATTATATCAGTATCGTGTGGATTTTGCTCCCGATGAAGAGAGAACTATCGTCCGAAAAGGATTGCTGCGTCTGCATCGTCAAACTATTGGCGCTTACATTTTTGACGGTACCGTCATGTACACTAGCTCGAGACTCGAACAGGTACATTTCTCCAGAGTTTCAGAAAAAAATGCTTTTCTAAATTACAGAAAACCAGTACATTTATAGATTTATTTTTTAGACTTGAAAGCCCTTAAGTAGTTTTGAACTAAGTGCTTAAAAGTGCTTAAGGTACTTTAAATAGTTCAAAGCTCTTAAGTAGTTTTGAATTAAATATTTCAAAGCTCTTAAGTAGTTTTGAATTAAATATTTCAAGGCCCTTAAGTAATTTTGAATTATATTATAATAAACACAAAATTAATATCTCATAGATTAGAACGTAAAAAGCACATTTTTTTATTTAAAAGGAAAATATTTTGTCATTCATTAAAAAATTTTGTTTATTTCAGCCAATGGAATTATTTTCAACAAGACAATCGGATCAGTCTCAAATTAAAATAAATATTCGCTTTGTTAGCGAACTACAAAAAGGCGATCATCATTACATTCAATTTTTCAATATCATTATGAGAAAATGTTTGGATCATTTAAAATTACAACTGGTCGGAAGAAATTTCTTCGATGCTCGTAACAAGGTAATTAATTCCGCAAATTTGTCGCATTAAAGGGCAGTTTTTTAAATGGCATTTAAAAAACATTTTTGTAATTACGTTTAAAATACATTTTTGCAATTAGTTTTAAACGATTTTTTTTTAGTTACATTTAAATTATTTTCTTAGTTACATTTAGGATTTTTAAGCCTTTGTTTTTTGGGGATAAAAATAAAATTTGCTTCCTTTTAGGTACAAATTAGAGAGTTCCGTTTGGAACTTTGGCCAGGTTATTTGACGTCTATTCGCCAGTGCGAATACAACATTTTATTGTGCGCGGAAATCACTCACAAAGTCATGCGAGAAGACACGGTTCTAGACATGTTGGAACAATTTTACAGAATGTATAGTGTTGAATACAAGGTGAGTTTTTAATCTTTACTTTTTAATATCTTTTGCTTCTTAATTCTTTAATAGACGCTTCTTTGAAACCACAGAATAAAAATTGACAAAATCATAAACACGTTTATAAATTCGTCTACAAAATTAAAAAGTTATAAATTCATCTACAAATTTACAAAATCATTTGCAAACTTATAAATTTGCAAATTTATAAATTCATCTCCAAATTTATAAATTTTTCTACAAATTTACAAAAATCATTATTTGATAATTTTTAGTTTAATGAACAATCTTTTTTGCTTTTTAGGCTCATTTTTCGAAGGAAATCATGGGACAGATCGTTCTCACTGGCTACAACAATAATACTTATCGTATTGATGATGTGGACTATTCCGTAAAACCGAGCTCAACATTTAAATTGCGAAATGGTGATAGTATCTCTTACAAAGACTACTACAACCAAAAATATCAAATTCGAATCAGAAACGATTCCCAGCCGATGTTGGTCTCCAGAACAAAGCAAAAGGAACGTCGTGCCGGACAAGCTGAACTAATTTACCTCGTTCCCGAACTTTGTAGAACAACCGGTAAATTCTTTCGATTTTTTTAAACATCACGTTTTCAAAAAACCGATTCTTTTGTATTTTTTTAATTACGATTTCTTATTTCATTAATTTTCTGCTCTGTTTTTTTATTTTACTATTTTATTCTCTTTATTTCTTTTCGTTTCTTTCATTTATTTCTTTCCAATTGTTTCTTTCATTTATTCCCTTTAATTTTCTTTCTTACAAAATTTGTTTTGTTTTAGTTTTTTTTACTTCTTACAAAATTTGTTTTGTTTTAGTTTTTTTACTTCTTTCTTACAAAATTTGTTTTGTTTTAGTTTTTTTACTTCTTTCTTACAAAATTTGTTTTGTTTTAGTTTTTTTACTTCTTTTTTGCATTAAAAATATTTGCGCAAACTAAATTGACCAATTTTTTTGTTCAGGAATCACGGACGAAATGAGGTCGAGTTATCAAACAATGAACGCTCTAGCGACCCATACAAAATTGGAGCCAAGAGCCAGGATTGACAGGTTGATGTCCTTTAATAGACGTCTCCTGGGTGAAAAGCAAGTCGTTGACGAGTTGAGCGATTGGGGCCTTATGCTCGACAATAAACTCGTGCAACTTCCCGGAAGAGTGCTGCCGAAAGAAAAAATTAAAATGGCAAACGGTTTCTCTGCAACTCCCAGAGGCAACAACTGGGACACTGAAATACGCTCAAACGAAATGCTCGTAACCTGTGCATTGAAAGAATGGGTCATTGTCATTACTCAAAGAATGAGACGCGACAGCCAGGTCTTTATTATTCCTCCTTTTTTTATTAAAAAAAAATAGTTTAAACTGGCATTTGTAATCAATTTTTATCAAAAAATCCAGTTCGAGCTGTTTTTGCTTCGATTGTGTATTTTAAATTCAGGGTTTCTACAACTCTGGAAAACCTGGAATTCTCATGGATTTTTATTATTCTACGTGGAATTTCGTTATTCTTCAAGGAATTTCATTATTCCTCATGGAATTTCATTATTCCTCATGGAATTTCATTTTTCCTCATGGAATCATGGAAATTTCATTGAATTTTCAATCATATCATGGAAATTTATTTTTGTCGTGTAATTTTTTTACTTTATGGTGTTTATTAAGATTTACCAAAATTTTATACTTTTTTTTTGCAGAAGAAACTTCAAAATATTTCGAAATACTTAAAAGTACTTTAAAATATTTCTAATTGCTTTTTAATATTTCAAAATTTTAAGAAATACTTAAAAATATTTAAATGTACTTGAAAGTACTTTACAATACTTCAAACTAATTTAAAATACTTCAGACTGCTTCAAAATACTTCAAAATATTTAAAAACACTTAAAATATCTTCTAAATATTTCAAAATACTTTAAAATGATTCAAAACACTTTAAAATGATTCAAAACACTTTAAAATGATTCAAAACACTTTAAAATGCTTCAGAATACTTTAAAATGCTTCAAAATACTTTAAAATGCTTCAAAATACTTCAAAATGTCTTTAAAATATATCAAAATACTTAAAACTACTTTAAAATATTTCTAAATACTTTTCAATATTTCAAAATGTTAAGAAATACTTAAAAATATTTAAATGTACTTAAAATTACTTTAAAATACTTCAGACTGCTTCAAATTACTTCAAAATATTTCAAAAACTTAAAATATCCTTAAAATATCTTTAAAATATTTCCAAATACTTCCTAATTCTTCAAAATACTTTTAAATGTTTCAAAATAGTTTAAAATATTTCTAAATACTTTAAAATATTTCTAAATACTTTCCAATATTTAAAAATTTTAAGAAATATTTAAAAATATTTAAATGTACTTAGAATTACTTTAAAATACTTCAAATTACTTCAAAATACTTTAAAATGATTCAAAACACTTTAAAATTTTTCAAAATGCTTTAAAATGTTTCAAAATACTTAAAATGGCTTTAAAATATTCCAAAATACTTGAAAGTACTTTAAAATATTTCTAAATACTTTTCAATATTTCAAAATTTTAAGAAATACTTAAAAATATTTAAATCTACTTAGAATTACTTTAAAATACTTCAAACCAATTTAAAATACTTCAGATTGCTTCAAATTACTTCAAAATATTTAAAAATACTTAAAATATCTTTAAAATATTTCCAAATACTTCCCAATGATTCGAAATACTTTAAAATGCTTTAAAATACTTAAAATGGCTTTACAATATTTCAAAATACTCCCCAATGCTTCAAAATATTTTAAAATACTTCAAAATATGTAAAATGTAAAAAACATTTCAAAACACCTAAAACTGCTTTAAAATACATCAGACTAGTCCAAAATACTTAAAATTACATTAAAATATTTGTAAGTACTTCCCAGTACTTCAAAATATTTAAAAATAATTAAAATTACTTCAAACTTTTTCCCAAAAATACTTTCCAATACTTCAAAATATTTTTAAAATCTCGTTTACAATACTTTAAAATATTTTTCAAAAAGCTTAAAATACATCAAAATATTTAAATATACTTGAAATTACTTTAAAATATTTTAAAATACTTCAAAATTCTTTATATTACTTTAAAATACTTCAAAGTTCTTTATATTACTTTAAAATACTTCAAAATACTTCAAAATATTTCAAAGTAACTATTTAAAAATATTAGTATTTTAAATATTAAATAAAATATAGGTACATATGCAGATTTTAAAATACCAATTTTTAAAAATATTTTAAAAGTATTATGATACTTCAGACTACTTCAAAATCCTTTAAAAAATTTTGAAAATGCTTCCAAATATTTAAAAGTACTTCAAGATATTTAAAAACACTTGAAAATATTTAAATTCGTTTTAAAATTAAAAAATAATTATTTTGAGTGACTCAAATTCTATAGAAAATTATTTTTTCAAAAAGCTTCATGATTTCAAAAGTAATTTAAATTTTTACAAAATATTGAAAAATTGATTTTTTAATGAAAAAATGCATTAAAAAATATCATCGAAATTTTTCTATTTTTTTTTTTCATGGAAATCATGGAAAACTCATGGAAATTTGGGGAGAAAAATTTGTAGAAACCCTGTAAATTTGTTTAAGTGGAATTGTAAATTTGTATTCTTTTAAATTTTGTTGTGTATTTAAAATGCTTTTTAATTAATTAAAGAAATTTGAAGTACACAACAAAACTTGAAATTTCTTTAATTAATTAAAAGAATCAACCGTAATCGGTAGTACCAATAGAAACTAAATAAAAAAAAATTAATTAAATGAAATTTAAAATACACAAGAAAATTTGAATTGTAGAATTGTAAATTTAATAGAATACAAATTATTCCGACTATTAGAATACAAATTATTCTAATTATTAGAATACAAAATTATTTTAATGATTAGAATACAAATTATTGTAATTATTAGAATACAAATTATTCTAATTAGAATAATTAACTAGAAGCATTATAATTGCTGATTTTACAATAATTTTATTAACCCACGATTTAATTGGTTTTGTTTTTCTTTGCAGGAGTTGGTAAACAGTATTATGAGAGCGTCCCAAGGTATGCGATTTCAGGTATCGCAACCCAGAATTACGGAAATCCAGAGTGACAGAACAAATTCCTACACTGAAATTCTGGAGAACATTATGTCGAGATCGAATCCTCAGCTAATTATGTGCATTGTGCCCAACAATAATCTAGATCGTTATTCAGCAATTAAGAAAAAATGCTGCGTCGACAGACCCTGTTTGTCGCAAGTTGTGCTGACAAAAACAATCATGTCCAAAGGAAGACCAAATTTAACAGCGGCCACAAAAATCGCCATTCAAATGAATTGCAAACTCGGCGGCGCCGGTTGGACCGTCGAAATCCCCTCCTCGAACATTATGGTCGCCGGTTTTGACGTCTGTCACGACAAAACAACCAGAGGCAGAGATTTCGGTAAAAAGCTTTTTAAAAATTATACTCCATTGTATTTTATCCAATTTTATTTATTTTTGCTTCCTCAAGCTTTGTTTTATTTGATTTCGCTAAAGAGCTTTTTAAAAATTATAGTTTACTGTATTTTACCCAAATTTTATTTATTTTTTGTTTCCTTAAGAGGAAGCTTTGTTAATTTAATTTCGGTAACGAGGTTTTTTAAAAATTATATTTCATTGTATTGTATTTTATTACATTCTCATCAATAATGAGAGTGTATTTTTTATTTATTATAAAAGTAATATACAGTCTTGAGTTTTAATTCTTGCGTTTGCGTTTATTTTCAGGTGCTCTCGTGGCGTCTTTGGACAAGAATTGCAGTCGTTACTTCAGTGCTGTGAGCGCGCACACGTCCGGAGAGGAGCTGTCCAATGATTTGGGTGTCAATATGACGAAAGCGGTGAAAAAGTACCAAGAGATTAATCGACAATTGCCAGGGACTATTATATTCTTCCGTGATGGCGTTGGCGAAGGTCAAATGCCTTTTGTCCACGAAATCGAAGTGGAGGAATTGAAGATTAAATTAGCTGCCCTCTACGGAGGAGAAATTGCCAATGTCAAGTTGGCATTCATTATTGTTACCAAAAAGATTAACACTAGATTCTTCCATCAAGGGCAAAACGCACCGGCTGGAACTGTTGTTGATGATGTTGTGACTAACCCTGCTCGGTGCGTAATTTTGAACTTTTAATGCTTCTTTTTTGCATTCGTTATAGTTTAGATTTGATAATCTTTTCATTTGTTGCTTTTAATACTCGATTTTTACAATTGTTTTCAACGTTTATTGATTTTAGCGCTTGTTGATTTTAACAGTTCTTGATTTTAACACTTGGTGATTTTTACACTTGATGATTTTTACACTTGATGATTTTAACACTTACTGATTTTAACACTTACTGATTTTAACACTTACTGATTTTTACACTTGTTGGTTTTTACACTCATTGGTTTTTACACTCATTGGTTTTTACACTTACTGATTTTTACACTCTGGTTTTTACACTTGCTATTTTTAACACTCGATGATTTTTACACTCATTATTTTTTACACTTGTTATTTTTAACACTCGATGATTTTTGCACTTTTTATTTTTACAGTTACTATTTTTTACTTTTGATTTCGGCACTGGTTTATTTTAACACTTGTTGATTTTTACAATTGATGATTTTTACACTTGTAGATTTTAACATTTGTTGATTTTTACACTTGTTTATTTTAACACTTGTTGATATTAACACTTGTTGGTTTTTACACTCGAAGATTTTATCACTTGTTCAGCATTTCTACAAGTCTGGAAAATATGAAATCCTGGAATTCACATGAAATTTTATAATTCCTCGTGGAATCACGGAAATCTCATAGAATTTTCATTTATATGATGGAATTTTGTTTCATTTAAATACTTTCTTTATGAACTTTATTAAGTTTTAGCAAAATTAATAATATACCATTTTTTAGGAAAAAGAATTAAGACTATCCTTAAAACTACTTTAAAATACTTCAGACTACTTCAAAATACTTCAAACTACTTCAAACTACTTCAGACTACTTCAAAATACTTCAAACTACTTCAAACTACTTAAAAATACTTCAGACTACTTAAAAATACTCAAAATATTCCAAAACATTTCAAATTACTTTTTCACGGAATAAAACTTCGAAATACTACATCAAAATATTTCAGACTAATTCAAAATACTTCAGAATATTTAAAAATTTTCACCAATATTTAAGAATAATTAAAAATATTTAAAAACACTTCAAAGTACTCAACAACTTTTTAAAATACTTTCGACTAATTCAATATACATCAAAATATTTAAAAATCTTTAAAATTATTTTTAAATCCGAAAAAACATTTAGTAATTCTTAAAATAACTTTAAAATATTTCCATATACTTCAAAATACTTAAAATACTTCACAATATTAAAAAAAGCATTACAAGTATTTTTAAATTTTTCCAAATACTTTACAATACTTAAAAATATTCCAAAATACTTCCCAATATTTTAAAATACTTCAAAATATTTTAGAATTTTTAAAAATATTTAAATACACTTCAGAGTAAGGTAACGGAACCTATACTCGATCGGGTACCAATAGTCGATCAGTCAGATACAATTTTCTAAAAGTCAATTATTTTTAGTTTTCTTTACTTTGTT